>JAKELJ010000023.1:324568-391396 GCA_025594165.1 Tamias sibiricus | reverse complement strand
TTGCTTCTTTCCTGGTTCAAGTATCTCAAAGCTGAATCACTAGGTTACAAATGAGTTTTCAAACTCACAGAAAAGCGTTTTAGCCAACTGGATAATAATTCCATGTTTCTTAGCTTCTGGGCACTAGGTTTCTTTGTGTATTTCAATGAACTCTGAAAAAATGATTCTCACATGTGCCCATCAAGGCTCCCTAAGTTTTTGGTCATCCCACCATCAAGGGTGTTTTGTTTAGAGCCTATTTGATGTTTACCCTGATTAGGCAAAAATGCCTGAAAACGCCTGTGAGTTTCATTCTTAAATGGTTTAATGCTAGAACTTTTAAAAATGCAGAACAACCACTTTTAGTTCACAAGAGCACACTGTGCTTCTGTCCTGGTTTCATGTATCTCAAAGCATGAATCACTAGGTAGCAAAAGAGTTTCAAACTCACAGAAAAAAGCGTTTTATATCCAACTGGAATATAATTCCATGTTTCTTAGCTTGTGGGTTACTAGGTTTCTTTGTGTATTTCAATGAAACTCTGACAAAATGATTCTCTCTTGAGCCCCTCATGGCTCCCCAAATTTGGTCATCTCATGATCATGGGGGTTTTTTTTTTGAGAGCCTATTGGATGTTTACCCCTGATTAGGCGAATTTCACTGAAAACGCCTGTTAGTTTAATTCCTCAATGGTTAATGCTAGAACTTTGAAAATGCAGAAAAGCACTTCAGATCACAAGAGCACACTGTGCTTTCTTTCCTGGTTCAAGTATCTCAAAGCTGAATCCACTAGGTAACAAAAGAGTTTCAAACTCACAGAAAAGCGTTTTAGTGCGAACTGGAAATAATTCCATGTTTCATAGCTTCTGGGCACTAGGTATCTTTGTGGTATTTTAATGAAACTCTTAATAAATGATTCTCTCATGTGCCCCTTCAAAGTCTCCCCAAGTTTGGTCATCCCACCATCAAGGGTGTTTTGTTTACAGTCTATTTGATGTTTACCCTGATTAGGCGAAAATGCCTGAAAACGCCCTGTTTTCTGTGAGTTTAATTCTTAAATGGTTAATGCTAGAACTTTAAAAAAACGCAGAACAACACTTTAGTTCACAACACAACAGCACACTGTGCTTCTGTCCCTGGTTCAAGTATCTCAAAGCTGAATCACTAGGTTGCAAAAGAGTTTCAAACTCACAGAAAAGCGTATTAGCCAACTGGAAATAATTCCATGTTACTTAGCTTGTGGGTACTAGATTTCTTTGTGTATTTTCTATGCAAACTCTGACAAAATGATTCTCTCTTGTGCCCCTCATGGCTCCCCAAATTTGGTCAATCCACCAATCACAGGTTTTTTGTTTAGAGCCTATTGGCTGTTTACCCTGATTAGGCGAATTTCACTGAAAATGCCTGTTAGTTTAATTTCTCAATGGTTAATGCTAGAACTTTGAAAATGCAAAAAAAGCACTTCAGATCACAAGAGCACACTGTGCTTCTCTCCTGGTTCAAGTATCTCAAAGCTGAATCACTAGGTAGCAAAAGAGTTTCAAACTCACAGAAAAGCATTTTAGCCAACTGGAAATAATTCTTGTTTCTTAGCTTGTGGGTACTAGGTTTCTTTGTGTATTTTCCAATGAAACTCTGACAAAATGATTCTCTCTTGTGCCCCTCATGGCTCTCCAAATGTGGTCAATTCCACCATCACGACACACGGTTTTTTGTTTAGAGCCTATTGGATGTTTAACCTGTGATTAGGCAAATTTCACTGAAAACGGCCTGTAGTTTAATTCCTCAATGTTTTATGCTAGAACTTGAAAATGCAGAAAACCACTTCAGATCACAAGAGCACACTGTGCTCACTGTCCTGGTTTCAAGAAGTATCTCAAAGCTGAATAACTGGGTAGCCAAAAGAGTTTCAAAACTCACAGAAAAGCGATTTAGCCAACTGGAAATAAATCCATTGTTTCTTAGCTTTCTGAGAACTAGGTTTCTTTGTGTATTTTCAAAGAAACTCTGACAAAATGATTCTCTCTTGTGCCCCTCATGGCTTTCCAAATTTTTGGTCATCCCATGATCACGGGTTTTTTGTTCAGAGGGCCTATTGGATGTTTACCCTGATTAGGCGAATTTCACTGAAATAAAAAATAAGCCTGTTAGTTTTAATTCCGCAATGGTTAATGCTAGAACTTTGAAATTGCAGAAAAGCACTTCAGATCACAAGAGCTCACTGTGCATCTTTCCTGATTCAAGTATCTCTGTAAGATGCCTGGTACCGTAAACCGGGATAAAAACTCTCGGAGGCAGAGTTTAAGCTTTTACTACTTTTACTTCTACTTTCTCTAGAGCTTGGAGAGGGAAAGAAAGATTATTCTTCTTAGCTTAGAGTAGCTTAGAGAAAGACTAGAGCTTCTTTCTTTTCTTCTTCTTTCTTCTTTCCTTCTTCTGTCTTCTGTCTTCTGTCTTCCTCGGGAGCCTCGGCCTTACTCTGACCAGTCCTCTGGAGCCTCGGCCTAAAACTCTGGCCAGTCATTACTTCTTCTATCTGGTTTCTCTTCTGTAACCGCTCTGCCTACGTTCTGGCCGCTCTGATTCTTCTGGACCGACCGAGCCGATGTGACTGCCCGGCTGAATGAATTCTCTCCGTTCTCCTAACTCCGACCGCTTTAACACCCGGTTATATACCTTCAGGTTTGCGGGTGCCTACAGGTGGCGTCACATACATATCAGTGGAACCCATGGCTTCCAGCTAGCTACAACAGCCCTTCCTAATTTAGGGCTCCTTCATATCTCAAAGCTGAATCACTAGTTAACAAAAGAGTTTCAAACTCACAGAAAAGCGTTTTACCCCCCCGAGAACTGGAAATAATTCCATGTTTCTTAGCTTGTGGGTACTAGGTTTCTTTGTTGTATTTCAATGAACTCTCTGACAAATTGAATTCTCTCTTGTGCCCCTCATGGCTCCCCAAATTTTGGTCAATCCCACCATCAAGGGGTTTTTTTCTTTAGAGCCTATTGGATTTTAAATAAACCCTGATTCAGGCGAATTTCACTGAAAACGCCTGTAGTTTAATTCCTCAAATGGTTAATGCTAGAACTTTGGAAATGCAGAAAAGCACTTCAGATTACAAGAAGCACACTGTGCTTCTGTCCTGGTTTAAGTATCTCAAAGCTGAATCACATAGGTAGCAAAAGAGTTTCAAACTCACAGAAAAGCATTTTAGCGAAACTGGAATAATTCCCCATGTTTCTTAGCTTCTGGGTAACTAGGTTTCTTTGAGTATTTCAATGAAACTCTGAAAAAATGATTCTCTTCTCCATGTGCCCCTCAAGGCTTCCCCAAGTTTGGTCATCCCACAATCAAGGGTGTTTTGTTTTAATCTCAAAGCTGAATCATACTAGTTAGCAAAAGAGTTTCAAACTCACAGAAAAGCGTTTTAGAGAACTGGAAATAATTCCATGTTTCTTAGCTTGTGGGTACTAGGTTTCTTTGTGTATTTCAATGAAACTCTGACAAATTGATTCTCTCTTGTGCCCCTCATGGCTCCCAAATTTTGGTCAATCCACCATCACGGGTTTTTTCTTTTAGAGCCTATTGGATTTTACCCTGATTAGGCGAATTTCACTGAAAAAACGCCTGTAGTTTAATTCCTCAATGGTTAATGCTAGAACTTTGGAAATGCAGAAAAGCACTTCAGATAACAAGAGCACACTGTGCTTCTGTCCTGGTTTAAGTATCTCAAAGCTGAATCACTAGGTAGCAAAAGAGTTTCAAACTCACAGAAAAGCATTTTTAGCGAACTGGAAATAATTCCATGTTTCTTAGCTTCTGGGGTACTAGGTTTCTTTGAGTATTTCAATGAAACTCTGAAAAAAATGATTCTCTCATGTGCCCCTCAAGGCTCCCCAAGTTTGGTCATCCCACAATCAAGGGTGTTTTGTTTACATCTATTGGATGTTGACACTGATTAGGCAAAAATGCCTGAAAACGCCTGTGAGTTTAATTCTTAAATGGTTAATGCTAGAACTTTGAAAATGCAGAAAAGAACTTCAGATCACAAGAGCACACTGTGCTTCTATCCTGGTTCAAGGATCTCAAAGCTGAATAACTAGGTAGCAAAAGAGTTTCAAACTCACAGAAAAGCCTTTTTTAGCCAACTGGAAATAATTCCATGTTTCTTAGCTTGTGGGTACTAGGTTTCTTTGTGTATTTTAGTGAAACTCTGACAAAATGATTCTCTCTTGTGCCCCTCATGGCTCCCCAAATTTGGTAAATCCACCATCACACGTGTTTTTTGTTTAGAGCTATTGGATGTTTACCCTGATTAGGCTAATTTCACTGAAAACGCCTGTAGTTTAATTCCTCAATGGTTAATGCTAGAACTTTGAAAATGCAGAAAAGCACTTCAGATCACAAAAGCACACTGTGCTTCTGTCCTGGTTCAAGTATCTCAAAGCTAAATCACTAGGTAGCAAAAGAGTTTAAAATTCACAGAAAAGCGTTTTAGCCAACTGGAAATAATTCCATGTTTCTTAGCTTCTGGGCACTAGGTTTCTTTGTGTATTTCAATGAAAACTCTGACAAAATGATTCTCTCTTGTGTCCCTCATGATTCCGCAAATTTGGTCAATCCACCATCACGGGTTTTTTGTTTAGAGCCTATTCGATGTTTACCCTGATTAGGCGAAAATTTCACTGAAAACGCCTGTAGTTTAATTCCTCAATGGTTAATGCTAGAACTTTGAAAATGCAGAAAAGCACTTCAGATCACAAAAGCACACTGTGCTTCTGTCCTGCTTCAAGTATCTGAAAGCTGAATCACTAGGTAGCAAAAGAGTTTCAAACTCACAGAAAAGTGTTTTAGCGAACTGGAAAATAATTCGATGTTTCTTAGCTTCTGGGCACTAGGTTTCTTTGTGTATTTCAATTAAACTCTGAAAAAATGATTCTCTCATGTGCCCCTCACGGCTCCCCAAGATTGGTCATCCCACCATCAAGGGTGTTTTGTTTACAGTCTATTGAATGTTTACCCTGATTAGGCGAAAATGCCTGAAAACGCCTGTGAGTTTAATTCTTAAATGGTTAATGCTAGAACTTTAAAAACACAGAACAACACTTTAGTTCACAAGAGCACACTGTGCTCCTGTCCTGGTTCAAGTATCTCAAAGCTGAATCACTAGGTAGCAAAAGAGTTTCAAACTCACAGAAAAGCGATTTAGCCAACTGGAAATAATTCCATGTTTCTTAGCTTCTGGGTACTAGGTTTCTTTGTGTATTTCAATGAAACTCTTACAAAATGATTCTCTCTTGTGCCCCTCATGGCTCCCCAAATTTGGTCATCTCACCATCACCGGTTTTTTTTGTTTAGAGCCAATTGGATGTTTACCCTGATTAGGCGAATTTCACTGAAAACGCCTGTTAGTTTAATTCCTCAATGGTTAATGCTAGAACTTTGAAAATGCAGAAAAGCACTTCAGATCACAAGAGCACACTGTGCTTCTGTCCTGGTTCAAGTATCTCAAAGCTGAATCACTAGGTAACAAAAGAGTTTCAAACTCACAGAAAAGCGTTTTAGCGAACTGGAAATAATTCGACGTTTCTTAGCTTCTGGGCACTAGGTTTCTTTGTGTATTTCAATTAAACTCTGAAAATATCATTCTCTCATGTGCCCCTCCAGGCTCCCCAAGTTTGGTCATCCCACCATCAAGGGTGTTTTGTTTACACTCTATTGAATGTTTACCCTGATTAGGCGAAAATGCCTGAAAACGCCTGTGAGTTTTAATTCTTAAATGGTTAATGCTAGAACTTTGAAAACGCAGAACAACACTTTAGTTCACAAGAGCACACTGTGCTTCTGTCCTGGTTCAAGTATCTCAAAGCTGAATCACTAGGTAGCAAAAGAGTTTCAAACTCACAAAAAAAGCGATTTAGCGAACTAAAAATAATTCCATGTTTCTTAGCTTCTGGGCACTAAGTTTCTTTGTGTATTTCAATGAAACACTGAGAAAATGATTCTCTCATGTGCCCCTCACGGCTCCCCAAGATTGGTCATCCCGCCATCAAGGGTGTTTTTTTTACAGTCTAGTGGATGTTTACCCTGATTAGGTGAAAATGCCTGAAAACTCCTGTGAGTTTAATTCTTAAATGGTTAATGCTAGAAATTTAAAAACACAGAAAAACACTTTAGTTCACAAGAGCACACTGTGCTTCTCTCCTGGTTCAAGTATCTCAAAGCTAAATCACTAGGTAGCAAAAGAGTTTCAAATTCACAGAAAAGCGTTTTAGCGAACTGGAAATAATTCCATGTTTCTTAGCTTCTGGGAACTTGGTTTCTTTGTGTATTTCAATGAAACTCTGAAAAAATGATTCTCTCATGTGCCCCTCAAGACTCCCCAAGTTTCTTCATCCCACCATCAAGGGTGTTTTGTTTACAGTCTATTGGATGTTTACCCTGATTAGGCGAAAATGCCTGAAAACGCCTGTGAGTTTAATTCTTAAATGGTTAATGCTAGAACATTGAAAACGCAGAACAACACTTTAGTTCATAAGAGCAGACTGTGCTTCTAGCCTGGTTCAAGTATCTCAAAGCTGAATCACTAGGTAGCAAAAGAGTTTCAAACTCACAGAAAAGCGATTTAGCGAACTAAAAATAATTCCATGTTTCTTAGCTTCTGGGCACTAGGTTTCTTTGTGTATTTCAATGAAACTCTGAAAAAATGATTCTCTCATGTGCCCCTCACAGCTCCCCAAGATTGGTCATCCCGCCATCAAGGGTGTTTTTTTTTACAGTCTATTGGATGTTTACCCTGATTAGGCGAAAATGCCTGAAAACTCCTGTGAGTTTAATTCTTAAATGGTTAATGCTAGAAATTTAAAAACACAGAAAAACACTTTAGTTCACAAGAGCACACTGTGCTTCTCTCCTGGTTCAAGTATCTCAAAGCTAAATCACTAGGTAGCAAAAGAGTTTCAAATTCACAGAAAAGTGTTTTAGCGAACTGGAAATAATTCCATGTTTCTTAGCTTCTGGGCACTAGGTTTCTTTGTGTATTTCAATTAAACTCTGAAAAAAAAAAAAATGATTCTCTCATGTGCCACTCACAGCTCCCCAAGACTGGTCATCCTACCATCAAGGGTGTTTTGTTTACAGTCTATTGAATGTTTACCCTGATTAGGCGAAAATGCCTGAAAACGCCTGTGAGTTTAATTCTTAAATGGTTAATGCTAGAACGTTTTAAAAACACAGAACAATACTTTAGTTCACAAGAGCACACTGTGCTTCTTTCCTGGTTCAAGTATCTCAAAGCTAAATCAGTAGGTAGCAAAAGAGTTTAAAATTCACAGAAAAGCGTTTTAGCCAACTGGAAATAATTCCATGTTTCTTAGCTTGTGGGTACTAGGTTTCTTTGTGTATTTCAATGAAACTCTGAGAAAATGATTCTCTCTTGTGCCCCTCATGGCTCCGCAAATTTGGTCAATCCACCATCCCGGTTTTTTTGTTTAGAGCCTATTCGATGTTTACCCTGATTAGGCGAATTTCACGGAAAACGCCTGTAGTTTAATTCCTCAATGGTTAATGCTAGAACTTTGAAAATGCAGAAAAGCACTTCAGATCACAAAAGCACACTGTGCTTCTGTCCTGCTTCAAGTATTTCAAAGCTGAATCACTAGGTAGCAAAAGAGTTTCAAACTCACAGAAAAGCGTTTTAGCGAACTGGAAATAATTCCATGTTTCTTAGCTTCTGGGCACTAGGTTTCTTTGTGTATTTCAATTAAACTCTGAAAAAATCATTCTCTCATGTGCCCCTCCAGGCTCCCCAAGTTTGGTCATCCCACCATCAAGGGTGTTTTGTTTACAGTCTATTGGATGTTTACCCTGATTAAGCGAAAATGCCTGAAAACGCCTGTGAGTTTAATTCTTAAATGGTTAATGCTAGAACTTTGAAAACGCAGAACAACACTTTAGTTCACAAGAGCACACAGTGCTTCTGTCCTGGTTCAAGTATCTCAAAGCTGAATCACTAGGTAGCAAAAGAGTTTCAAACTCACAAAAAAGCGATTTAGCGAACTAAAAATAATTCCATGTTTCTTAGCTTCTGGGCACTAGGTTTCTTTGTGTATTTCAATGAAACTCTGAAAAAATGATTCTCTCATGTGCCCCTCACGGGTCCCCAAGATTGGTCATCCCGCCATCAAGGGTGTTTTTTTTACAGTCTATTGGATGTTTACCCTGATTAGGCGAAAATGCCTGAAAACTCCTGTGAGTTTAATTCTTAAATGGTTAATGCTAGAAATTAAAAAACACAGAAAAACACTTTAGTTCACAAGAGCACACTGTGCTTCTCTCCTGGTTCAAGTATCTCAAAGCTAAATAACTAGGTAGCAAAAGAGTTTCAAATTCACAGAAAAGCGTTCTAGCGAACAGGAAATAATTCCATGTTTCTTAGCTTCTGGGCACTTGGTTTCTTTGTGTATTTCAATGAACTCTGAAAAAATGATTCTCTCATGTGCCCCTCACGGCTCCCCAAGATTGGTCATCCCACCATCAAGGGTGTTTTGTTTACAGTCTATTGAATGTTTACCCTGATTAGGCGAAAATGCTGAAAACGCCTGTGAGTTTAATTCTTAAATGGTTAATGCTAGAACTTTAAAAACACAGAATAACACTTTAGTTCACAAGAGCACACTGTGCTCCTGTCCTGGTTCAAGGATCTCAAAGCTGAATCACTAGGTAGCAAAAGAGTTTCGAACTCACAGAAAAGCGATTTAGCCAACTGGAAATAATTCCATGTTTCTTAGCTTCTGGGTACTAGGTTTCTTTGTGTATTTCAATGAAACTCTTACAAAATGATTCTCTCTTGTGCCCCTCATGGCTCCCCAAATTTGGTCATCTCACCATCACGCGTTTTTTTTTGTTTAGAGCCTATTGGATGTTTACCCTGATTAGGCGAATTTCACTGAAAACGCCTCTTAGTTTAATTCCGCAATGGTTAATGCTAGAACTTTGAAAATGAGAAAAGCACTTCAGATCACAAGAGCACACTGTGCTTCTGTCCTGGTTTAAGTATCTCAAAGCTGAATCACTAGGTAGCAAAAGAGTTTCAAACTCACAGAAAAGCATTTTAGCGAACTGGAAATAATTCCATGTTTCTTAGCTTCTGGGCACTAGGTTTCTTTGTGTATTTCAATGAAACTCTGAAAAAATGATTCTCTCATGGGCCCCTCACAGCTCCCCAAGATTGGTCATCCTACCATCAAGGGTGTTTTGTTTACAGTCTATTGAATGTTTACCCTGATTAGGCGAAAATGCCTGAAAACGCCTGTGAGTTCAATTCTTAAATGGTTAATGCTGGATCGTTAAAAACCAAGAACAACACTGTAGTTCACAAGAACACACTGTGCTTCTGTCCTGGTTCAAGTATCTCAAAGCTGAATCACTAGGTAGCAAAAGAGATTCAAACTCACAGAAAAGCGTTTTAGACAACTGGAAATAATTCCATGTTTCTTAGCTTGAGGGTACTAGGGTTTTTTTGTGTATTTCAATGAAACTCTGACAAAAAATGATTCTCTCTTGAGCCCCTCATGGCTCCCCAAGATTGGTCATCCCACCATCAAGGGTGTTTTGTTTAGAGCTATTGGATGTTCACCCTGCTCAGGCGAATTTCACTGAAAACGCCTGTAGTTTAATTCCTCAATGGTTAATGCTAGAACTTTGAAAATGCAGAAAAGCACTTCAGATCACAAGAGCACACTGTGCTCCTGTCCTGGTTCAAGTATCTGAAAGCTAAATCACTAGGTAGCAAAAGAGTTTCAAACTCACAGAATAGTGTTTTAGCGAACTGGAAATAATTCCATGTTTCATAGCTTCTGGGCACTAGGTTTCTTTGTGTATTTCAATGAAACTCTCAAAAAATGATTCCCTAATGTGCCCCTCAAGGATCCCCAAGTTTGGTCATCCCACCATCAAGTGTGTTTTGTTTACAGTCTATTGGATGTTTACCCTGATTATGCGAATTTCACTGAAAAACCCTGTTAGTTTAATTCCTCAATGGTTAATGCTAGAAATTTGAAAAATGCAGGAGAGCACTTCAGATCACAAGAGCACACTGTGCTTCTTTCCTGGTTCAAGTATCTCAAAGCTGAATCACTAGGTAACAAATGAGTTTCAAACTCACAGAAAAGCGTTTTAGCCAACTGGAAATAATTCCATGTTTCTTAGCTTCTGGGCACTAGGTTTCTTTGTGTATTTCAATGAAACTCTGAAAAAATGATTCTCACATGTGCCCATCAAGGCTCCCTAAGTTTGGTCATCCCACCATCAAGGGTGTTTTGTTTAGACCCTATTGGATGTTTACCCTGATTAGGCAAAAATGCCTGAAAACGCCTGTGAGTTTCATTCTTAAATGGTTAATGCTAGAACTTTAAAAATGCAGAACAACACTTTAGTTCACAAGAGCACACTGTGCTTCTGTCCTGGTTCAAGTATCTCAAAGCTGAATCACTAGGTAGCAAAAGAGTTTCAAACTCACAGAAAAGCGTTTTATCCAACTGGAAATAATTCCATGTTTCTTAGCTTGTGGGTACTAGGTTTCTTTGTGTATTTCAATGAAACTCTGATAAAATGATTCTCTCTTCTGCCCCTCATACCTCCGCAAATTTGGTCAATCCACCATCACGGGTTTTTTGTTTAGAGCCTATTCGATGTTTACCCTGATTAGGCGAATTTCACTGAAAATGCCTGTAGTTTAATCCCTCAATGGTTAATGCTAGAACTTTGAAAATGCAGAAAAGCACTTCAGATCACAAAAGCACACTGTGCTTCTGTCCTGCTTCAAGTATCTCAAAGCTAAATCACTAGGTAACCAAAGAGTTTCAAACTCACAGAAAAGCGTTTTTGCAAACTGGAAATAATTCCAAGTTTCTTAGCTTCTTGGTACTATGTTTCTTTGTGTATTTCAATGAAACTCTGACAAAATGATTCTCTCTTGTGTCCCTCATCATGGCTCCCCAAATTTGGTCATCTCACCATCACGGGTTTTTTGTTTAGAACCTATTGGATGTTTACCCTGATTAGGCGAATTTCACTGAAAACGCCTGTTAGTTTTAATTCCTCAATGGTTAATGCTAAAACGTTGAAAATGTAGAAAAGCACTTCAGATCACAAGAGCACACTGTGCTTCTGCCCTGGTTCAAGTATCTCAAAGCTAAATTACTAGGTATCAAAAGAGTTTCAAACTCACAGAAAAGCGTTTTAGCGAACTGGAAATAATTCCATGTTTCTTAGCTTCTGGGCACTAGGTTTCTTTGTGTATTTCAATGAAATTCTGAAAAAATGATTCTCTCATGTGCTCCTTAAGACTCCCCAAGTTTGGTCATCCCACCATCAACGTTGTTTTGTTTTACAGTCTATTGGATGTTTACCCTGATGAGGCGAAAATGCCTGAAAACGCCTGTGAGTTCAATTCTTAAATGGTTAATGCTGGATCGTTAAAAACCAAGAACAACACTGTAGTTCACAAGAACACACTGTGCTTCTGTCCTGGTTCAAGTATCTCAAAGCTGAATCACTAGGTAGCAAAAGAGATTCAAACTCACAGAAAAGCGTTTTAGACAACTGGAAATAATTCCATGTTTCTTACCTTGAGGGTACTAGGTTTTTTGTGTATTTTCAATGAAACTCTGACAAAATGATTCTCTCTTGAGCCCCTCATGGCTCCCCAAGATTGGTCATCCCACCATCAAGGGTGTTTTGTTTAGAGCCTATTGGATGTTCACCCTGCTCAGGCGAATTTCACTGAAAACGCCTGTAGTTTAATTCCTCAATGGTTAATGCTAGAACTTTGAAAATGCAGAAAAGCACTTCAGATCACAAGAGCACACTGTGCTCCTGTCCTGGTTCAAGTATCTGAAAGCTAAATCACTAGGTAGCAAAAGAGTTTCAAACTCACAGAAAAGTGTTTTAGCGAACTGGAAATAATTCCATGTTTCATAGCTTCTGGGCACTAGGTTTCTTTGTGTATTTCAATGAAACTCTCAAAAAATGATTCCCTAATGTGCCCCTCAAGGATCCCCAAGTTTGGTCATCCCACCATCAAGTGTGTTTTGTTTACAGTCTATTGGATGTTTACCCTGATTATGCGAATTTCACTGAAAAACCCTGTTAGTTTAATTCCTCAATGGTTAATGCTAGAAATTTGAAAATGCAGGAGAGCACTTCAGATCACAAGAGCACACTGTGCTTCTTTCCTGGTTCAAGTATCTCAAAGCTGAATCACTAGGTAACAAATGAGTTTCAAACTCACAGAAAAGCGTTTTAGCCAACTGGAAATAATTCCATGTTTCTTAGCTTCTGGGCACTAGGTTTCTTTGTGTATTTCAATGAAACTCTGAAAAAATGATTCTCACATGTGCCCATCAAGGCTCCCCAAGTTTGGTCATCCCACCATCAAGGGTGTTTTGTTTAGACCCTATTGGATGTTTACCCTGATTAGGCAAAAATGCCTGAAAACGCCTGTGAGTTTCATTCTTAAATGGTTAATGCTAGAACTTTAAAAATGCAGAACAACACTTTAGTTCACAAGAGCACACTGTGCTTCTGTCCTGGTTCAAGTATCTCAAAGCTGAATCACTAGGTAGCAAAAGAGTTTCAAACTCACAGAAAAGCGATTTAGCCAACTGGAAATAATTCCATGTTTCTTAGCTTCTGGGTACTAGGTTTCTTTGTGTATTTCAATGAAACTCTTACAAAATGATTCTCTCTTGTGCCCCTCATGGCTCCCCCAAATTTGGTCATCTCACCATCACCGGTTTTTTTTTTGTTTAGAGCCAATTGGATGTTTACCCTGATTAGGCGAATTTCACTGAAAACGCCTGTTAGTTTAATTCCTCAATGGTTAATGCTAGAACTTTGAAAATGCAGAAAAGCACTTCAGATCACAAGAGCACACTGTGCTTCTGTCCTGGTTCAAGTATCTCAAAGCTGAATCACTAGGTAACAAAAGAGTTTCAAACTCACAGAAAAGCGTTTTAGCGAACTGGAAATAATTCCATGTTTCTTAGCTTCTGGGCACTAGGTTTCTTTGTTTATTTCAATGAAACTCTGAAAAAATGATTCTCTCATGTGCCCCTCAAGACTCCCCAAGTTTCTTCATCCCACCATCAAGGGTGTTTTGTTTACAGTCTATTGGATGTTTACCCTGATTAGGCGAAAATGCCTTAAAACGCCTGTGAGTTTAATTCTTAAATGGTTAATGCTAGAACATTTGAAAACGCAGAACAACACTTTAGTTCACAAGAGCACACTGTGCTTCTGGCCTGGTTCAAGTATCTCAAAGCTGAATCACTAAGGTAGCAAAAGAGTTTCAAACTCACAAAAAAGCGATTTTAGCGAACTAAAAATAATTCCATGTTTCTTAGCTTCTGGGCACTAGGTTTCTTTGTGTATTTCAATGAAACTCTGAAAAAATGATTCTCTCATGTGCCCCTCACACGGCTCCCCAAGATTGGTCATCCCCGCCATCAAGGGTGTTTTTTTTTACAGTCTATTGGATGTTTACCCTGATTAGGCGAAAATGCCTGAAAACTCCTGTGAGTTTAATTATTAAATGGTTAATGCTAGAAATTTAAAAACACAGAAAAACACTTTAGTTCACAAGAGCACACTGTGCTTCTCTCCTGGTTCAAGTATCTCAAAGCTAAATCACTAGGTAGCAAAAGAGTTTCAAATTCACAGAAAAGTGTTTTAGCGAACTGGAAATAATTCCATGTTTCTTAGCTTCTGGGCACTAGGTTTCTTTGTGTATTTCAATGAAACTCTGAAAAAATGATTCTCTCATGTGCCCCTCACAGCTCCCCAAGATTGGTCATCCTACCATCAAGGGTGTTTTGTTTACAGTCTATTGAATGTTTACCCTGATTAGGCGAAAATGCCTGAAAACGCCTGTGAGTTTAATTCTTAAATGGTTAATGCTAGAACTTTTAAAAACACAGAACAACACTTTAGTTCACAAGAGCACACTGTACTTCTCTGCTGGTTCAAGTATCTCAAAGCTAAATCACTAGGTAGCAAAAGAGTTTAAAATTCACAGAAAAGCGTTTTAGCCTACTGGAAATAATTCCATGTTTCTTAGCTTGTGGGTACTAGGTTTCTTTGTGTATTTCAATGAAACTCTGACAAAATGATTCTCTCTTGTGCCCCTCATGGCTCCGCAAATTTGGTCAATCCACCATCCCGGTTTTTTTGTTTAGAGCCTATTCGATGTTTACCCTGATTAGGCGAATTTGACTGAAAACGCCTGTAGTTTAATTGCTCAATGGTTAATGCTAGAACTTTGAAAATGCAGAAAAGCACTTCAGATCACAAAAGCACACTGTGCTTCTGTCCTGCTTCAAGTATCTCAAAGCTGAATCACTAGGTAGCAAAAGAGTTTCAAACTCACAGAAAAGCGTTTTAGCGAACTGGAAATAATTCCATGTTTTTTTAGCTTCTGGGCACTAGGTTTCTTTGTGTATTTCAATTAAACTCTGAAAAAAAAAAATCATTCTCTCATGTGCCCCTCCAGGCTCCCCAAGTTTGGTCATCATCCCACCATCAAGGGTGTTTTCTTTACAGTCTATTGGATGTTTACCCTGATTAAGCGAAAATGCCTGAAAATGCCTGTGAGTTTAATTCTTAAATGGTTAATGCTAGAACTTTGAAAAACGCAGAACAACACTTTAGTTCACAAGAGCACACTGTGCTTCTGTCCTGGTTCAAGTATCTCAAAGCTGAATCACTAGGTAGCAAAAGAGTTTCAAACTCACAGAAAAGCGTTTTAGCGAACTGGAAATAATTCCATGTTTCTTAGCTTCTGGGCACTAGGTTTCTTTGTTTATTTCAATGAAACTCTGAAAAAATGATTCTCTCATGTGCCCCTCAAGACTCCCCAAGTTTCTTCATCCCACATCAAGGGTGTTTTGTTTACAGTCTATTGGATGTTTACCCTGATTAGGCGAAAATGCCTGAAAACGCCTGTGAGTTTAATTCTTAAATGGTTAATGCTTTAACATTGAAAACGCAGAACAACACTTTAGTTCACAAGAGCACACTGTGCTTCTGGCCTGGTTCAAGTATCTCAAAGCTGAATCACTAGGTAGCAAAAGAGTTTTCAAACTCACAAAAAAGCGATTTAGCGAACTAAAAATAATTCCATGTTTCTTAGCTTCTGGGCACTAGGTTTCTTTGTGTATTTCAATGAAACTCTGAAAAAATGATTCTCTCATGTGCCCCTCACAGCTCCCCAAGATAGGTCATCCCGCCATCAAGGGTGTTTTTTTTACAGTCTATTGGATGTTTACCCTGATTAGGCGAAAATGCCTGAAAACTCCTGTGAGTTTAATTCTTAAATGGTTAATGCTAGAAATTTAAAAACACAGAAAAAAACACTTTAGTTCACAAGAGCACACTGTGCTTCTCTCCTGGTTCAAGTATCTCAAAGCTAAATCACTAGGTAGCAAAAGAGTTTCAAATTCACAGAGAAAAGTGTTTTAGCGAACTGGAAATAATTCCATGTTTCTTAGCTTCTGGGCACTAGGTTTCTTTGTGTATTTCAATGAAACTCTGAAAAAATGATTCTCTCATGTGCCCCTCACAGCTCCCCAAGATTGGTCATCCTACCATCAAGGGTGTTTTGTTTACAGTCTATTGAATGTTTACCCTGATTAGGCGAAAATGCCTGAAAACGCCTGTGAGTTTAATTCTTAAATGGTTAATGCTAGAACTTAAAAACACAGAACAACACTTTAGTTCACAAGAGCACACTGTGCTTCTCTGCCTGGTTCAAGTATCTCAAAGCTAAATCACTAGGTAGCAAAAGAGTTTAAAATTCACAGAAAAGCGTTTTAGCCTACTGGAAATAATTCCATGTTTCTTAGCTTGTGGGTACTAGGTTTCTTTGTGTATTTCAATGAAACTCTGACAAAATGATTCTCTCTTGTGCCCCTCATGGCTCCGCAAATTTGGTCATCCACCATCCCGGGTTTTTTTGTTTAGAGCCTATTCGATGTTTACCCTGATTAGGCGAATTTGACTGAAAACGCCTGTAGTTTAATTCTCAATGGTTAATGCTAGAACTTTGAAAATGCAGAAAAGCACTTCAGATCACAAAAGCACACTGTGCTTCTGTCCTGCTTCAAGTATCTCAAAGCTGAATCACTAGGTAGCAAAAGAGTTTCAAACTCACACAAAAGCGTTTTAGCGAACTGGAAATAATTCCATGTTTTTTAGCTTCTGGGCACTAGGTTTCTTTGTGTATTTCAATGAAACTCTGAAAAAATCATTCTCTCATGTGCCCCTCCAGGCTCCCCAAGTTTGGTCATCCCACCATCAAGGGTGTTTTCTTTTACAGTCTATTGGATGTTTACCCTGATTAAGCGAAAATGCCTGAAAACGCCTGTGAGTTTAATTCTTAAATGGTTAATGCTAGAACTTTTGAAAACGCAGAACAACACTTTAGTTCACAAGAGCACACTGTGCTTCTGTCCTGGTTCAAGTATCTCAAAGCTGAATCACTAGGTAGCAAAAGAGTTTCAAACTCACAGAAAAGCGTTTTAGCGAACTGGAAATAATTCCATGTTTCTTAGCTTCTGGGCACTAGGTTTCTTTGTGTATTTCAATGAAACTCTGAAAAAATGATTCTCTCATGTGCCCCTCAAGACTCCCCAAGTTTGGTCATCCCACCATCAAGGGTGTTTTGTTTACAGTCTATTGGATGTTTACCCTGATTAGGCGAAAATGCCTGAAAACGCCTGTGAGTTTAATTCTTAAATGGTTAATGCTAGAACATTGAAAACGCAGAACAACACTTTAGTTCACAAGAGCACACTGTGCTTCTGGCCTGGTTCAAGTATCTCAAAGCTGAATCACTAGGTAGCAAAAGAGTTTCAAACTCACAAAAAAGCGATTTAGCGAACTAAAAATAATTCCATGTTTCTTAGCTTCTGGGCACTAGGTTTCTTTGTGTATTTCAATGAAACTCTGAAAAAATGATTCTCTCATGTGCCCCTCACAGCTCCCCAAGATTTGGTCATCCCACCATCAAGGGTGTTTTTTTTTACAGTCTATTGGATGTTTACCCTGATTAGGCGAAAATGCCTGAAAACGCCTGTGAGTTTAATTCTTAAATGGTTAATGCTAGAAATTTAAAAACACAGAAAAACACTTTAGTTCACAAGAGCACACTGTGCTTCTCTCCTGGTTCAAGTATCTCAAAGCTAAATCACTAGGTAGCAAAAGAGTTTCAAATTCACAGAAAAGTGTTTTAGCGAACTGGAAATAATTCCATGTTTCTTAGCTTCTGGGCACTAGGTTTCTTTGTGTATTTCAATGAAACTCTGAAAAATGATTCTCTCATGTGCCCCTCACAGGCTCCCCAAGATTGGTCATCCTACCATCAAGGGTGTTTTGTTTACAGTCTATTGAATGTTTACCCTGATTAGGCGAAAATGCCTGAAAACGCCTGTGAGTTTAATTCTTAAATGGTTAATGCTAGAACTTTAAAAACACAGAACAACACTTTAGTTCACAAGAGCACACTGTGCTTCTCTCCTGGTTCAAGTATCTCAAAGCTGAATCACTAGGTAGCAAAAGAGTTTCAAAATTCACAGAAAAGCGTTTTAGCCTACTGGAAATAATTCCATGTTTCTTAGCTTGTGGGTACTAGGTTTCTTTGTGTATTTCAATTAAACTCTGAAAAAATCATTCTCTCTCATGTGCCCCTCCAGGCTCCCCAAATTTGGTCATCCCACCATCAAGGGTGTTTTCTTTACAGTCTATTGGATGTTTACCCTGATTAAGCGAAAATGCTGAAAACGCCTGTGAGTTTAATTCTTAAATGGTTAATGCTAGAACTTTGAAAACGCAGAACAACACTTTAGTTCACAAGAGCACACTGTGCTTCTGTCCTGGTTCAAGTATCTCAAAGCTGAATCACTAGGTAGCAAAAGAGTTTCAAACTCACAGAAAAGCGTTTTAGCAAACTGGAAATAATTCCATGTTTCTTAGCTTCTGGGCACTAGGTTTCTTTGTGTATTTCAATGAAACTCTGAAAAAATGATTCTCTCATGTGCCCCTCAAGACTCCCCAAGTTTCTCATCCCACCATCAAGGGTGTTTTGTTTACAGTCTATTGGATGTTTACCCTGATTAGGCGAAAATGCCTGAAAACGCCTGTGAATTTAATTCTTAAATGGTTAATGCTAGAACATTGAAAACGCAGAACAACACTTTAGTTCACAAGAGCACACTGTGCTTCTGGCCTGGTTCAAGTATCTCAAAGCTGAATCACTAGGTAGCAAAAGAGTTTCAAACTCACAAAAAAGCGATTTAGCGAACTAAAAATAATTCCATGTTTCTTAGCTTCTGGGCACTAGGTTTCTTTGTGTATTTCAATGAAACTCTGAAAAAATGATTCTCTCATGTGCCCCTCACAGCTCCCCAAGATTGGTCATCCCGCCATCAAGGGTTTTTTTTTTTTTACAGTCTATTGGATGTTTACCCTGATTAGGCGAAAATGCCTGAAAACTCCTGTGAGTTTAATTCTTAAATGGTTAATGCTAGAAATTTAAAAACACAGAAAAACACTTTAGTTCACAAGAGCACACTGTGCTTCTCTCCTGGTTCAAGTATCTCAAAGCTAAATCACTAGGTAGCAAAAGAGTTTCAAATTCACAGAAAAGCGTTTTAGCGAACTGGAAATAATTCCATGTTTCTTAGCTTCTGGGCACTAGGTTTCTTTGTGTATTTCAATGAAACTCTGAAAAAATGATTCTCTCATGTGCCCCTCACAGCTCCCCAAGATTGGTCATCCTACCATCAAGGGTGTTTTTTGTTTACAGTCTATTGAATGTTTACCCTGATTAGGCGAAAATGCCTGAAAACGCCTGTGAGTTTAATTCTTAAATGGTTAATGCTAGAAAGTTTAAAAACACAGAACAACACTTTAGTTCACAAGAGCACACTGTGCTTCTGTCCTGCTTCAAGTATCTCAAAGCTGAATCACTAGGTAGCAAAAGAGTTTCAAACTCACAGAAAAGCGATTTAGCCAACTGGAAATAATTCCATGTTTCTTAGCTTCTGGGTACTAGGTTTCTTTGTGTATTTCAATGAAACTCTTACAAAATGATTCCCTCTTGTGCCCCTCATGGCTCTCCAAATTTGGTCATCTCACCATCACGGGTTTTTTGTTTAGAGCCTATTGGATGTTTACCCTGATTAGGCGAATTTCACTGAAAACGCCTGTTAGTTTAATTCCTCAATGGTTAAAGCTAGAACTTTGAAAATGTAGAAAAGCACTTCAGATCACAAGAGCACACTGTGCTTCTGTCCTGGTTCAAGTATCTCAAAGCTGAATCACTAGGTAACAAAAGAGTTTCAAACTCACAGAAAAGCGTTTTAGCGAACTGGAAATAATTCCAAGTTTCTTAGCTTCTGGGCACTAGGTTTCTTTGTGTATTTCAATGAAACTCTGAAAAAATGATTCTCTCATGTGCCCCTCAAGACTCCCCAAGTTTGGTCATCCCACCATCAAGGGTGTTTTGTTTACAGTCTATTGAATGTTTACCCTGATTAGGCGAAAATGCCTGAAAACGCCTGTGAGTTTAATTCTTAAATGGTTAATGCTAGAACTTTGAAAACGCAGAACAACACTTTAGTTCACAAGAGCACACTGTGCTTCTGTCCTGGTTCAAGTATCTCAAAGCTGAATCACTAGGTAGCAAAAGAGTTTCAAACTCACAAAAAAGCGATTTAGCGAACTAAAAATAATTCCATGTTTCTTAGCTTCTGGCACTAAGTTTCTTTGTGTATTTCAATGAAACTCTGAGAAAATGATTCTCTCATGTGCCCCTCACGGCTCCCCAAGATTGGTCATCCCGCCATCAAGGGTGTTTTTTTTTACAGTCTAGTGGATGTTTACCCTGATTAGGTGAAAATGCCTGAAAACTCCTGTGAGTTTAATTCTTAAATGGTTAATGCTAGAAATTTAAAAACACAGAAAAACACTTTAGTTCACAAGAGCACACTGTGCTTCTCTCCTGGTTCAAGTATCTCAAAGCTAAATCACTAGGTAGCAAAAGAGTTTCAAATTCACAGAAAAGCGTTTTAGCGAACTGGAAATAATTCCATGTTTCTTAGCTTCTGGGAACTTGGTTTCTTTGTGTATTTCAATGAAACTCTGAAAAAATGATTCTCTCATGTGCCCCTCAAGACTCCCCAAGTTTCTTCATCCCACCATCAAGGGTGTTTTGTTTACAGTCTATTGGATGTTTACCCTGATTAGGCGAAAATGCCTGAAAACGCCTGTGAGTTTAATTCTTAAATGGTTAATGCTAGAACATTGAAAACGCAGAACAACACTTTAGTTCATAAGAGCACACTGTGCTTCTAGCCTGGTTCAAGTATCTCAAAGCTGAATCACTAGGTAGCAAAAGAGTTTCAAACTCACATAAAAGCGATTTTAGCGAACTAAAAAATAATTCCATGTTTCTTAGCTTCTGGGCACTAGGTTTCTTTGTGTATTTCAATGAAACTCTGAAAAAATGATTCTCTCATGTGCCCCTCACAGCTCCCCAAGATTGGTCATCCCGCCATCAAGGGTGTTTTTTTACAGTCTATTGGATGTTTACCCTGATTAGGCGAAAATGCCTGAAAACTCCTGTGAGTTTAATTCTTAAATGGTTAATGCTAGAAATTTAAAAACACAGAAAAACACTTTAGTTCACAAGAGCACACTGTGCTTCTCTCCTGGTTCAAGTATCTCAAAGCTAAATCACTAGGTAGCAAAAGAGTTTCAAATTCACAGAAAAGTGTTTTAGCGAACTGGAAATAATTCCATGTTTCTTAGCTTCTGGGCACTAGGTTTCTTTGTGTATTTCAATTAAACTCTGAAAAAAATGATTCTCTCATGTGCCACTCACAGCTCCCCAAGACTGGTCATCCTACCATCAAGGGTGTTTTGTTTACAGTCTATTGAATGTTTACCCTGATTAGGCGAAAATGCCTGAAAACGCCTGTGAGTTTAATTCTTAAATGGTTAATGCTAGAACGTTAAAAACACAGAACAATACTTTAGTTCACAAGAGCACACTGTGCTTCTTTCCTGGTTCAAGTATCTCAAAGCTAAATCAGTAGGTAGCAAAAGAGTTTAAAATTCACAGAAAAGCGTTTTAGCCAACTGGAAATAATTCCATGTTTCTTAGCTTGTGGGTACTAGGTTTCTTTGTGTATTTCAATGAAACTCTGACAAAATGATTCTCTCTTGTGCCCCTCATGGCTCCGCAAATTTGGTCAATCCACCATCAAGGGTTTTTTGTTTACAGTCTATTGGATGTTTACCCTGATTAGCGAAAATGCCTGAAAACGCCTGTGAGTTTAATTCTTCAATGGTTAATGCTAGAACTTTGAAAATGCAGAAAAGCACTTCAGTCACAAGAAGCACACTGTGCTTCTGTCCTGGTTCAAGTATCTCAAAGCTGAATCACTAGGTAGCAAAAGAGTTTCAAACTCACAGAAAAGCGTTTTAGCGAACTGGAAATAATTCCATGTTTCTTAGCTTCTGGGCACTAGGTTTCTTTGTGTATTTCAATGAAACTCTGAAAAAATGATTCTCTCATGTGCCCCTCAAGGCTCCCCAAGTTTGGTCATCCCACCATCAAGGGTGTTTTGTTTACAGTCTATTGGATGTTTACCCTGATTAGGCGAAAATGCCTGAAAACGCCTGTGAGTTTAATTCTTAAATGGTTAATGCTTTAGAACTTTGAAAACACGCAGAACAACACTTTAGTTCACAAGAGCACACTGTGCTTCTGTCCTGGTTCAAGTATCTCAAAGCTGAATCACTAGGTAGCAAAAGAGTTTCAAACTCACAAAAAAGCGATTTAGCGAACTAAAAATAATTCCATGTTTCTTAGCTTCTGGGCACTAGGTTTCTTTGTGTATTTCAATGAAACTCTGAAAAAATGATTCTCTCATGTGCCCCTCACAGCTCCCCAAGATTGGTCATCCCGCCATCAAGGGTGTTTTTTTTACAGTCTATTGGATGTTTACCCTGATTAGGCGAAAATGCCTGAAAACTCCTGTGAGTTTAATTCTTAAATGGTTAATGCTAGAAATTTAAAAACACAGAAAAACACTTTAGTTCACAAGAGCACACTGTGCTTCTCTCCTGGTTCAAGTATCTCAAAGCTAAATCACTAGGTAGCAAAAGAGTTTCAAATTCACAGAAAAGCGTTTTAGCGAACTGGAAATAATTCCATGTTTCTTAGCTTCTGGGCACTAGGTTTCTTTGTGTATTTCAATGAAACTCTGAAAAAATGATTCTCTCATGTGCCCCTCACAGGCTCCCCAAGTTTGGTCATCCACCATCAAGGGTGTTTTGTTTACAGTCTATTGGATGTTTACCCTGATTAGGCGAAAATGCCTGAAAACGCCTGTGAGTTTAATTCTTAAATGGTTAATGCTAGAACGTTTAAAAACACAGAACAACACTTTAGTTCACAAGAGCACACTGTGCTTCTCTCCTGGTTCAAGTATCTCAAAGCTGAATCACTAGGTAGCAAAAGAGTTTCAAACTCACAGAAAAGCGTTTTAGCGAACTGGAAATAATTCCATGTTTCTTAGCTTCTGGGCACTAGGTTTCTTTGTGTATTTCAATGAAACTCTGAAAAAATGATTCTCTCATGTGCCCCTCATGGCTCCCAAGATTGGTCATCCCACCATCAACGGTGTTTTTTTGTTTACAGAGCTATTGATGTTTACCCTGATTAGGCGAAAATTTGCCTGAAAACGCCTGTGAGTTTAATTCCTCAATGGTTAATGCTAGAACTTTGAAAATGCAGAACAACACTTTAGATCACAAGAGCACACTGTGCTTCTGTCCTGGTTCAAGTATCTCAAAGCTGAATCACTAGGTAGCAAAAGAGTTTCAAACTCACAGAAAAGCGTTTAGCCTAACTGGAAATAATTCCATGTTTCTTAGCTTCTGGGTACTAGGTTTCTTTGTGTATTTCAATGAAACTCTGACAAAATGATTCTCTCTTGTGCCCCTCATGGCTCCCCAAATTTGGTCATCCACCATCAAGGGTTTTTTGTTTAGAGCCTATTGATGTTTACCCTGATTAGGCGAATTTCACTGAAAACGCCTGTGAGTTTAATTCCTCAATGGTTAATGCTAGAACTTTGAAAATGCAGAAAAGCACTTCAGATCACAAGAGCACACTGTGCTTCTGTCCTGGTTCAAGTATCTCAAAGCTGAATCACTAGGTAGCAAAAGAGTTTCAAACTCACAGAAAAGCGTTTTAGCGAACTGGAAATAATTCCATGTTTCTTAGCTTCTGGGCACTAGGTTTCTTTGTGTATTTCAATGAAACTCTGAAAAAATGATTCTCTCTTGTGCCCCTCAAGGCTCCCCAAGTTTGGTCATCCCACCATCAAGGGTGTTTTTGTTTACAGTCTATTGGATGTTTACCCTGATTAGGCGAAAATGCCTGAAAACGCCTGTGAGTTTAATTCTTAAATGGTTAATGCTAGAACTTTGAAAACGCAGAAAAACACTTTAGTTCACAAGAGCACACTGTGCTTCTGTCCTGGTTCAAGTATCTCAAAGCTGAATCACTAGGTAGCAAAAGAGTTTCAAACTCACAGAAAAGCGTTTTAGCGAACTAAAAATAATTCCATGTTTCTTAGCTTCTGGGCACTAGGTTTCTTTGTGTATTTCAATGAAACTCTGAAAAAATGATTCTCTCATGTGCCCCTCACACTCCCCAAGATTGGTCATCCCCGCCATCAAGGGTGTTTTGTTTTACAGTCTATTGGATGTTTACCCTGATTAGGCGAAAATGCCTGAAAACGCCTGTGAGTTTAATTCTTAAATGGTTAATGCTAGAAATTTAAAAACACAGAAAAACAACACTTTAGTTCACAAGAGCACACTGTGCTTCTTAGCTTCTGGGAACTTGGTTTCTTTGTGTATTTCAATGAAAACTCCTGGTTCAAGTATCTCAAAGCTGAATCACTAGGTAGCAAAAGAGTTTCAAACTCACAGAAAAGCGAGTTTTAGCGATTTAGCGAACTAAAAATAATTCCATGTTTCTTAGCTTCTGGGCACTAGGTTTCTTTGTGTATTTCAATGAAACTCTGAAAAAATGATTCTCTCTCATGTGCCCCTCACAGCTCCCCAAGATTGGTCATCCCGCCATCAAGGGTGTTTTTTTTACAGTCTATTGGATGTTTACCCTGATTAGGCGAAAATGCCTGAAAACTCCTGTGAGTTTAATTCTTAAATGGTTAATGCTAGAAATTTAAAAACACAGAAAAACACTTTAGTTCACAAGAGCACACTGTGCTTCTCTCCTGGTTCAAGTATCTCAAAGCTAAATCACTAGGTAGCAAAAGAGTTTCAAATTCACAGAAAAGTGTTTTAGCGAACTGGAAATAATTCCATGTTTCTTAGCTTCTGGGCACTAGGTTTCTTTGTGTATTTCAATGAAACTCTGAAAAAAATGATTCTCTCATGTGCCCTCACAGCTCCCCAAGATTGGTCATCCTACCATCAAGGGTGTTTTGTTTACAGTCTATTGAATGTTTACCCTGATTAGGCGAAAATGCCTGAAAACGCCTGTGAGTTTAATTCTTAAATGGTTAATGCTAGAACGTTAAAAACACAGAACAATACTTTAGTTCACAAGAGCACACTGTGCTTCTTTCCTGGTTCAAGTATCTCAAAGCTAAATCACTAGGTAGCAAAAGAGTTTTAAAATTCACAGAAAAGCGTTTTAGCCAACTGGAAATAATTCCATGTTTCTTAGCTTGTGGGTACTAGGTTTCTTTGTGTATTTCAATGAAACTCTGACAAAATGATTCTCTCTTGTGCCCCTCATGGCTCCGCAAATTTGGTCAATCCACCATCCCGGGTTTTTTTTTTTAGAGCCTATTCGATGTTTACCCTGATTAGGCGAATTTCACTGAAAACGCCTGTAGTTTAATTCCTCAATGGTTAATGCTAGAACTTTGAAAATGCAGAAAAGCACTTCAGATCACAAAAGCACACTGTGCTTCTGTCCTGCTTCAAGTATCTCAAAGCTGAATCACTAGGTAGCAAAAGAGTTTCAAACTCACAGAAAAGCGTTTTAGCGAACTGGAAATAATTCCATGTTTCTTAGCTTCTGGGCACTAGGTTTCTTTGTGTATTTCAATTAAACTCTGAAAAAATCATTCTCTCATGTGCCCCTCCAGGCTCCCCAAGTTTGGTCATCCCACCATCAAGGGTGTTTTTTTTTACAGTCTATTGGATGTTTACCCTGATTAAGCGAAAATGCCTGAAAACGCCTGTGAGTTTAATTCTTAAATGGTTAATGCTAGAACTTTGAAAACGCAGAACAACACTTTAGTTCACAAGAGCACACTGTGCTTCTGTCCTGGTTCAAGTATCTCAAAGCTGAATCACTAGGTAGCAAAAGAGTTTCAAACTCACAAAAAAGCGATTTAGCGAACTAAAAATAATTCCATGTTTCTTAGCTTCTGGGCACTAGGTTTCTTTGTGTATTTCAATGAAACTCTGAAAAAATGATTCTCTCATGTGCCCCTCACGGCTCCCCAAGATTGGTCATCCCGCCATCAAGGGTTTTTTTTACAGTCTATTGGATGTTTACCCTGATTAGGCGAAAATGCCTGAAAACTCCTGTGAGTTTAATTCTTAAATGGTTAATGCTAGAAATTTTAAAAACACAGAAAAACACTTTAGTTCACAAGAGCACACTGTGCTTCTCTCCTGGTTCAAGTATCTCAAAGCTAAATAACTAGGTAGCAAAAGAGTTTCAAATTCACAGAAAAGCGTTTTAGCGAACTGGAAATAATTCCATGTTTCTTAGCTTCTGGGCACTTGGTTTCTTTGTGTATTTCAATTAAACTCTGAAAAATATCATTCTCTCATGTGCCCCTCCAGGCTCCCCAAGTTTGGTCATCCCACCATCAAGGGTGTTTTGTTTACAGTCTATTGGATGTTTACCCTGATTAAGCGAAAATGACTGAAACGCCTGTGAGTTTAATTCTTAAATGGTTAATGCTAGAACGTTAAAAACGCAGAACAAGTTCAGAAGAGCACACTGTGCTTCTCTCCTGGTTCAAGTATCTCAAAGCTGAATCACTAGGTAGCAAAAGAGTTTCAAACTCACAGAAAAGCGTTTTAGCGAACTGGAAATAATTCCATGTTTCTTAGCTTCTGGGCACTAGGTTTCTTTGTGTATTTCAATGAAACTCTGAAAAAATGATTCTCTCATGTGCCCCTCACGGTCCCCAAGATTGGTCATCCCACCATCAAGGGTGTTTTGTTTACAGTCTATTGAATGTTTACCCTGATTAGGCGAAAATGCCTGAAAACGCCTGTGAGTTTAATTCTTAAATGGTTAATGCTAGAACTTTGAAAACACAGAACAACACTTTAGTTCACAAGAGCACACTGTGCTTCCTGTCCTGGTTCAAGTATCTCAAAGCTGAATCACTAGGTAGCAAAAGAGTTTCAAACTCACAGAAAAGCGATTTAGCCAACTTGAAAATAATTTCATGTTTCTTAGCTTCTGGGTACTAGGTTTCTTTGTGTATTTCAATGAAACTCTTACAAAATGATTCTCTCTTGTGCCCCTCATGGCTCCCCAAATTTGGTCATCTCACCATCAACGGTTTTTTTTTTAGAGCCTATTGGAAGTTTACCCTGATTAGGCGAATTTTACTGAAAACGCCTGTGAGTTTAATTCCTCAATGGTTAATGCTAGAACTTTGAAAAACACAGAAAAGCACTTCAGATCACAAGAGCACACTGTGCTTCTGTCCTGGTTCAAGTATCTCAAAACTGAATCACTAGGTAACAAAAGAGTTTCAAACTCACAGAAAAGCGTTTTAGCGAACTGGAAATAATTCCATGTTTCTTAGCTTCTGGGCACTAGGTTTCTTTGTGTATTTCAATGAAACTCTGAAAAAATGATTCTCTCATGTGCCCCTCAAGACTCCCCAAGTTTTGTCATCCCACCATCAAGGGTGTTTTTTGTTTACAGTCTATTGGATGTTTACCCTGATTAGGCGAAAATGCCTGAAAACGCCTGTGAGTTTAATTCCTCAATGGTTAATGCTAGAACTTTGAAAATGTAGAAAAGCACTTCAGATCACAAGAGCACACTGTGCTTCTGTCCTGGTTCAAGTATCTCAAAACTGAATCACTAGGTAACAAAAGAGTTTCAAACTCACAGAAAAGCGTTTTAGCGAACTGGAAATAATTCCATGTTTCTTAGCTTCTGGGCACTAGGTTTCTTTGTGTATTTCAATGAAAC
Source organism: Tamias sibiricus (assembly GCA_025594165.1). NCBI lineage: Eukaryota > Metazoa > Chordata > Mammalia > Rodentia > Sciuridae > Tamias > Tamias sibiricus. The sequence continues at coordinate 364,073 of JAKELJ010000023.1, read as the reverse complement.
TCTGAAAAAATGATTCTCTCATGTGCCCCTCCAGGCTCCCCAAGTTTCGTCATCCCACCATCAAGGGTGTTTTGTTTACAGTCTATTGGATGTTTACCCTGATTAGGCGAAAATGCCTGAAAACGCCTGTGAGTTTAATTCTTAAATGGTTAATGCTAGAACTTTAAAAACGCAGAACAACACTTTAGTTCACAAGAGCACACTGTGCTTCTGGCCTGGTTCAAGTATCTCAAAGCTGAATCACTAGGTAGCAAAAGAGTTTCAAATTCACAGAAAAGCGTTTTAGCGAACTGGAAATAATTCGATGTTTCTTAGCTTCTGGGCACTAGGTTTCTTTGTGTATTTCAATTAAACTCTGAAAAAATGATTCTCTCATGTGCCCCTCCAGGCTCCCCAAGATTGGTCATCCCCGCCATCAAGGGTGTTTTTTTTTACAGTCTATTGGATGTTTACCCTGATTAGGCGAAAATGCCTGAAAACTCCTGTGAGTTTAATTCTTAAATGGTTAATGCTAGAAATTTAAAAACACAGAAAAACACTTTAGTTCACAAGAGCACACTGTGCTTCCCTCCTGGTTCAAGTATCTCAAAGCTAAATCACTAGGTAGCAAAAGAGTTTCAAATTCACAGAAAAGTGTTTTAGCGAACTGGAAATAATTCCATGTTTCTTAGCTTCTGGGCACTAGGTTTCTTTGTGTATTTCAATTAAACTCTGAAAAAAATGATTCTCTCATGTGCCACTCACAGCTCCCCAAGACTGGTCATCCTACCATCAAGGGTGTTTTGTTTACAGTCTATTGAATGTTTACCCTGATTAGGCGAAAATGCCTGAAAACGCCTGTGAGTTTAATTCTTAAATGGTTAATGCTAGAACGTTAAAAACACAGAACAATACTTTAGTTCACAAGAGCACACTGTGCTTCTTTCCTGGTTCAAGTATCTCAAAGCTAAATCAGTAGGTAGCAAAAGAGTTTAAAATTCACAGAAAAGCGTTTTAGCCAACTGGAAATAATTCCATGTTTCTTAGCTTGTGGGTACTAGGTTTCTTTGTGTATTTCAATGAAACTCTGACAAAATGATTCTCTCTTGTGCCCCTCATGGCTCCGCAAATTTGGTCAATCCACCATCCCGGTTTTTTTGTTTAGAGCCTATTCGATGTTTACCCTGATTAGGCGAATTTCACGGAAAACGCCTGTAGTTTAATTCCTCAATGGTTAATGCTAGAACTTTGAAAATGCAGAAAAGCACTTCAGATCACAAAAGCACACTGTGCTTCTGTCCTGCTTCAAGTATCTCAAAGCTGAATCACTAGGTAGCAAAAGAGTTTCAAACTCACAGAAAAGCGTTTTAGCGAACTGGAAATAATTCCATGTTTCTTAGCTTCTGGGCACTAGGTTTCTTTGTGTATTTCAATTAAACTCTGAAAAAATCATTCTCTCATGTGCCCCTCCAGGCTCCCCAAGTTTGGTCATCCCACCATCAAGGGTGTTTTGTTTACAGTCTATTGGATGTTTACCCTGATTAAGCGAAAATGCCTGAAAACGCCTGTGAGTTTAATTCTTAAATGGTTAATGCTAGAACTTTGAAAACGCAGAACAACACTTTAGTTCACAAGAGCACACTGTGCTTCTGTCCTGGTTCAAGTATCTCAAAGCTGAATCACTAGGTAGCAAAAGAGTTTCAAACTCACAAAAAAGCGATTTAGCGAACTAAAAATAATTCCATGTTTCTTAGCTTCTGTGCACTAGGTTTCTTTGTGTATTTCAATGAAACTCTGAAAAAATGATTCTCTCATGTGCCCCTCACGGGTCCCCAAGATTGGTCATCCCGCCATCAAGGGTGTTTTTTTTACAGTCTATTGGATGTTTACCCTGATTAGGCGAAAATGCCTGAAAACTCCTGTGAGTTTAATTCTTAAATGGTTAATGCTAGAAATTAAAAAACACAGAAAAACACCTTAGTTCACAAGAGCACACTGTGCTTCTCTCCTGGTTCAAGTATCTCAAAGCTAAATAACTAGGTAGCAAAAGAGTTTCAAATTCACAGAAAAGCGTTTTAGCGAACAGGAAATAATTCCATGTTTCTTAGCTTCTGGGCACTTGGTTTCTTTGTGTATTTCAATGAACTCTGAAAGAATGATTCTCTCATGTGCCCCTCACGGCTCCCCAAGATTGGTCATCCCACCATCAAGGGTGTTTTGTTTACAGTCTATTGAATGTTTACCCTGATTAGGCGAAAATGCTTGAAAACGCCTGTGAGTTTAATTCTTAAATGGTTAATGCTAGAACTTTAAAAACACAGAATAACACTTTAGTTCACAAGAGCACACTGTGCTCCTGTCCTGGTTCAAGGATCTCAAAGCTGAATCACTAGGTATCAAAAGAATTTCAAACTCACAGAAAAGCGTTTTAGAGAACTGGAAATAATTCCATGTTTCTTAGCTTGTGGGTACTAGGTTTCTTTGTGTATTTCAATGAAACTCTGACAAATTGATTCTCTCTTGTGCCCCTCATGGCTCCCCAATTTAGGTCAATCCACCATCACGGGTTTTTTCTTTAGAGCCTATTGGATTTTACCCTGATTAGGCGAATTTCACTGAAAACGCCTGTAGTTTAATTCCTCAATGGTTAATGCTAGAACTTTGAAAATGAGAAAAGCACTTCAGATCACAAGAGCACACTGTGCTTCTGTCCTGGTTTAAGTATCTCAAAGCTGAATCACTAGGTAGCAAAAGAGTTTCAAACTCACAGAAAAGCATTTTAGCGAACTGGAAATAATTCCATGTTTCTTAGCTTCTGGGCACTAGGTTTCTTTGTGTATTTCAATGAAACTCTGAAAAAATGATTCTCTCATGGGCCCCTCACAGCTCCCCAAGATTGGTCATCCTACCATCAAGGGTGTTTTGTTTACAGTCTATTGAATGTTTACCCTGATTAGGCGAAAATGCCTCAAAACGCCTGTGAGTTTAATTCTTAAATGGTTAATGCTAGAACTTTAAAAACACAGAACAACACTTTAGTTCACAAGAGCACACTGTGCTTCTCTCCTGGTTCAAGTATCTCAAAGCTAAATCACTAGGTAGCAAAAGAGTTTAAAATTCACAGAAAAGCGTTTTAGCAAACAGGAAATAATTCCATGTTTCTTAGCTTGTGGGTACTAGGTTTCTTTGTGTATTTCAATGAAACTCTGATAAAATGATTCTCTCTTCTGCCCCTCATACCTCCGCAAATTTGGTCAATCCATCATCACGGGTTTTTTGTTTAGAGCCTATTGATGTTTACCCTGATTAGGCGAATTTCACTGAAAATGCCTGTAGTTTAATCCCTCAATGGTTAATGCTAGAACTTTGAAAATGCAGAAAAGCACTTCAGATCACAAAAGCACACTGTGCTTCTGTCCTGCTTCAAGTATCTCAAAGCTAAATCACTAGGTAACCAAAGAGTTTCAAACTCACAGAAAAGCGTTTTTGCAAACTGGAAATAATTCCAAGTTTCTTAGCTTCTGGGTACTATGTTTCTTTGTGTATTTCAATGAAACTCTGACAAAATGATTCTCTCTTGTGTCCCTCATGGCTCCCCAAATTTGGTCATCTCACCATCACGGGTTTTTTGTTTAGAACCTATTGGATGTTTACCCTGATTAGGCGAATTTCACTGAAAACGCCTGTTAGTTTAATTCCTCAATGGTTAATGCTAAAACGTTTGAAAATGTAGAAAAGCACTTCAGATCACAAGAGCACACTGTGCTTCTGCCCTGGTTCAAGTATCTCAAAGCTGAATTACTAGGTATCAAAAGAGTTTCAAACTCACAGAAAAGCGTTTTAGCGAACTGGAAATAATTCCATGTTTCTTAGCTTCTGGGCACTAGGTTTCTTTGTGTATTTCAATGAAACTCTGAAAAAATGATTCTCTCATGTGCTCCTTAAGACTCCCCAAGTTTGGTCATCCCACCATCAACGTTGTTTTGTTTACAGTCTATTGGATGTTTACCCTGATTAGGCGAAAATGCCTGAAAACGCCTGTGAGTTCAATTCTTAAATGGTTAATGCTGGATCGTTAAAAACCAAGAACAACACTGTAGTTCACAAGAACACACTGTGCTTCTGTCCTGGTTCAAGTATCTCAAAGCTGAATCACTAGGTAGCAAAAGAGATTCAAACTCACAGAAAAGCGTTTTAGACAACTGGAAATAATTCCATGTTCTTAGCTTGAGGGTACTAGGGTTTTTTGTGTATTTCAATGAAACTCTGACAAAATGATTCTCTCTTGAGCCCCTCATGGCTCCCCAAATGTGGTCAATCCACCATCACGGGTTTTTTTGTTTAGAGCCTATTGGATGTTCACCCTGCTCAGGCGAATTTCACTGAAAACGCCTGTAGTTTAATTCCTCAATGGTTAATGCTAGAACTTTGAAAATGCAGAAAAGCACTTCAGATCACAAGAGCACACTGTGCTCCTGTCCTGGTTCAAGTATCTGAAAGCTAAATCACTAGGTAGCAAAAGAGTTTCAAACTCATAGAAAAAACATATTAGCCAACTGGAAATAATTCCATGTTTCTTAGATTGTGGGTATTAGGTTTCTTTGTGTATTTCAATGAAACTCTGACAAAATTATTCTCTCTTGTGCCCCTCATGGCTCCCCAAATTTGGTCAATCCACCATCACATGTTTTTTGTTTAGAGCCTATTGGATGTTTACCTGATTAGGCGAATTTCACTGAAAACGCCTGTACTTTTATTCTTCAATGGTTAATGCTAGAACTTTGAAAATGCAGAAAAGCACTTCAGATCACAAAAGCACACTGTGCTTCTTTCCTTGTTCAAGTATCTCAAAACTGAATCACTAGGTAACAAAAGAGTTTCAAACTCACAGAAAAGCGTTTTAGCGAACTGGAAATAATTCCATGTTTCTTAGCTTCTGGGCACTAGGTTTCTTTGTGTATTTCAATGAAACTCTGAAAAAATGATTCTCTCATGTGCCCCTCCAGGCTCCCCAAGTTTCGTCATCCCACCATCAAGGGTGTTTTGTTTACAGTCTATTGGATGTTTACCCTGATTAGGCGAAAATGCCTGAAAAAGGCCTGTGAGTTTAATTCTTAAATGGTTAATGCTAGAACTTTAAAAACGCAGAACAACACTTTAGTTCACAAGAGCACACTGTGCTTCTGGCCTGGTTCAAGTATCTCAAAGCTGAATCACTAGGTAGCAAAAGAGTTTCAAATTCACAGAAAAAGCGTTTTAGCGAACTGGAAATAATTCGACGTTTCTTAGCTTCTGGGCACTAGGTTTCTTTGTGTATTTCAATTAAACTCTGAAAAAATGATTCTCTCATGTGCCCCTCCAGGCTCCCCAAGTTTGGTCATCCCACCATCATGGGTGTTTTGTTTACAGTCTATTGGATGTTTACCCTGATTAGGCGAAAATGCCTGAAAACGCCTGTGAGTTTAATTCTTAAATGGTTAATGCTAGAACTTTAAAAACGCAGAAAAACACTTTAGTTCACAAGAGCACACTGTGCTTCTCTCCTGGTTCAAGTATCTCAAAGCTAAATCACTAGGTAGCAAAAGAGTTTCAAATTCACAGAAAAGTGTTTTAGCGAACTGGAAATAATTCGACGTTTCTTAGCTTCTGGGCACTAGGTTTCTTTGTGTATTTCAATTAACCTCTGAAAATATCATTCTCTCATGTGCCCCTCCAGGCTCCCCAAGTTTGGTCATCCCACCATCAAGGGTGTTTTGTTTACAGTCTATTGGATGTTTACCCTGATTAAGCGAAAATGACTGAAAACGCCTGTGAGTTTAATTCTTAAATGGTTAATGCTAGAACGTTAAAAACGCAGAACAAGTTCAGAAGAGCACACTGTGCTTCTCTCCTGGTTCAAGTATCTCAAAGCTGAATCACTAGGTAGCAAAAGAGTTTCAAACTCACAGAAAAGCGTTTTTAGCGAACTGGAAATAATTCCATGTTTCTTAGCTTCTGGGCACTAGGTTTCTTTGTGTATTTCAATGAAACTCTGAAAAAATGATTCTCTCATGAGCCCCTCACGGTTCCCCAAGATTGGTCATCCCACCATCAAGGGTGTTTTGTTTACAGTCTATTGAATGTTTACCCTGATTAGGCGAAAATGCCTGAAAACGCCTGTGAGTTTAATTCTTAAATGGTTAATGCTAGAACTTTAAAAACACAGAACAACACTTTAGTTCACAAGAGCACACTGTGCTCCTGTCCTGGTTCAAGTATCTCAAAGCTGAATCACTAGGTAGCAAAAGAGTTTCAAACTCACAGAAAAGCGATTTAGCCAACTTGAAATAATTTCATGTTTCTTAGCTTCTGGGTACTAGGTTTCTTTGTGTATTTCAATGAAACTCTTACAAAATGATTCTCTCTTGTGCCCCTCATGGCTCCCCAAATTTGGTCATCTCACCATCAACGGTTTTTTGTTTAGAGCCTATTGGAAGTTTACCCTGATTAGGCGAATTTTACTGAAAACGCCTGTGAGTTTAATTCCTCAATGGTTAATGCTAGAACTTTGAAAATGTAGAAAAGCACTTCAGATCACAAGAGCACACTGTGCTTCTGTCCTGGTTCAAGTATCTCAAAACTGAATCACTAGGTAACAAAAGAGTTTCAAACTCACAGAAAAGCGTTTTAGCGAACTGGAAATAATTCCATGTTTCTTAGCTTCTGGGCACTAGGTTTCTTTGTGTATTTCAATGAAACTCTGAAAAAATGATTCTCTCATGTGCCCCTCCAGGCTCCCCAAGTTTCGTCATCCCACCATCAAGGGTGTTTTGTTTACAGTCTATTGGATGTTTACCCTGATTAGGCGAAAATGCCTGAAAACGCCTGTGAGTTTAATTCTTAAATGGTTAATGCTAGAACTTTAAAAACGCAGAACAACACTTTAGTTCACAAGAGCACACTGTGCTTCTGGCCTGGTTCAAGTATCTCAAAGCTGAATCACTAGGTAGCAAAAGAGTTTCAAATTCACAGAAAAGCGTTTTAGCGAACTGGAAATAATTCGACGTTTCTTAGCTTCTGGGCACTAGGTTTCTTTGTGTATTTCAATTAAACTCTGAAAAAATGATTCTCTCATGTGCCCCTCCAGGCTCCCCAAGTTTGGTCATCCCACCATCATGGGTGTTTTGTTTACAGTCTATTGGATGTTTACCCTGATTAGGCGAAAATGCCTGAAAACGCCTGTGAGTTTAATTCTTAAATGGTTAATGCTAGAACTTTAAAAACGCAGAACAACACTTTAGTTCACAAGAGCACACTGTGCTTCTGGCCTGGTTCAAGTATCTCAAAGCTAAATCACTAGGTAGCAAAAGAGTTTCAAATTCACAGAAAAGTGTTTTAGCGAACTGGAAATAATTCGACGTTTCTTAGCTTCTGGGCACTAGGTTTCTTTGTGTATTTCAATTAACCTCTGAAAATATCATTCTCTCATGTGCCCCTCCAGGCTCCCCAAGTTTGGTCATCCCACCATCAAGGGTGTTTTGTTTATAGTCTATTGGATGTTTACCCTGATTAAGCGAAAATGACTGAAAACGCCTGTGAGTTTAATTCTTAAATGGTTAATGCTAGAACGTTAAAAATGCAGAACAAGTTCAGAAGAGCACACTGTGCTTCTCTCCTGGTTCAAGTATCTCAAAGCTGAATCACTAGGTAGCAAAAGAGTTTCAAACTCACAGAAAAGCGTTTTAGCGAACTGGAAATAATTCCATGTTTCTTAGCTTCTGGGCACTAGGTTTCTTTGTGTATTTCAATGAAACTCTGAAAAAATGATTCTCTCATGAGCCCCTCACGGTTCCCCAAGATTGGTCATCCCACCATCAAGGGTGTTTTGTTTACAGTCTATTGAATGTTTACCCTGATTAGGCGAAAATGCCTGAAAACGCCTGTGAGTTTAATTCTTAAATGGTTAATGCTAGAACTTTAAAAACACAGAACAACACTTTAGTTCACAAGAGCACACTGTGCTCCTGTCCTGGTTCAAGTATCTCAAAGCTGAATCACTAGGTAGCAAAAGAGTTTCAAACTCACAGAAAAGCGATTTAGCCAACTTGAAATAATTTCATGTTTCTTAGCTTCTGGGTACTAGGTTTCTTTGTGTATATCAATGAAACTCTTACAAAATGATTCTCTCTTGTGCCCCTCATGGCTCCCCAAATTTGGTCATCTCACCATCAACGGTTTTTTGTTTAGAGCCTATTGGAAGTTTACCCTGATTAGGCGAATTTTACTGAAAACGCCTGTGAGTTTAATTCCTCAATGGTTAATGCTAGAACTTTGAAAATGTAGAAAAGCACTTCAGATCACAAGAGCACACTGTGCTTCTGTCCTGGTTCAAGTATCTCAAAACTGAATCACTAGGTAACAAAAGAGTTTCAAACTCACAGAAAAGCGTTTTAGCGAACTGGAAATAATTCCATGTTTCTTAGCTTCTGGGCACTAGGTTTCTTTGTGTATTTCAATGAAACTCTGAAAAAATGATTCTCTCATGTGCCCCTCAAGACTCCCCAAGTTTCGTCATCCCACCATCAAGGGTGTTTTGTTTACAGTCTATTGGATGTTTACCCTGATTAGGCGAAAATGCCTGAAAACGCCTGTGAGTTTAATTCCTCAATGGTTAATGCTAGAACTTTGAAAATGTAGAAAAGCACTTCAGATCACAAGAGCACACTGTGCTTCTGTCCTGGTTCAAGTATCTCAAAACTGAATCACTAGGTAACAAAAGAGTTTCAAACTCACAGAAAAGCGTTTTAGCGAACTGGAAATAATTCCATGTTTCTTAGCTTCTGGGCACTAGGTTTCTTTGTGTATTTCAATGAAACTCTGAAAAAATGATTCTCTCATGTGCCCCTCCAGGCTCCCCAAGTTTCGTCATCCCACCATCAAGGGTGTTTTGTTTACAGTCTATTGGATGTTTACCCTGATTAGGCGAAAATGCCTGAAAACGCCTGTGAGTTTAATTCTTAAATGGTTAATGCTAGAACTTTAAAAACGCAGAACAACACTTTAGTTCACAAGAGCACACTGTGCTTCTGGCCTGGTTCAAGTATCTCAAAGCTGAATCACTAGGTAGCAAAAGAGTTTCAAATTCACAGAAAAGCGTTTTAGCGAACTGGAAATAATTCGACGTTTCTTAGCTTCTGGGCACTAGGTTTCTTTGTGTATTTCAATTAAACTCTGAAAAAATGATTCTCTCATGTGCCCCTCCAGGCTCCCCAAGTTTGGTCATCCCACCATCATGGGTGTTTTGTTTACAGTCTATTGGATGTTTACCCTGATTAGGCGAAAATGCCTGAAAACGCCTGTGAGTTTAATTCTTAATGGTTAATGCTAGAACTTTAAAAACGCAGAACAACACTTTAGTTCACAAGAGCACACTGTGCTTCTCTCCTGGTTCAAGTATCTCAAAGCTAAATCACTAGGTAGCAAAAGAGTTTCAAATTCACAGAAAAGTGTTTTAGCGAACTGGAAATAATTCGACGTTTCTTAGCTTCTGGGCACTAGGTTTCTTTGTGTATTTCAATTAACCTCTGAAAATATCATTCTCTCATGTGCCCCTCCAGGCTCCCCAAGTTTGGTCATCCACCATCAAGGGTGTTTTGTTTACAGTCTATTGGATGTTTACCCTGATTAAGCGAAAATGACTGAAAACGCCTGTGAGTTTAATTCTTAAATGGTTAATGCTAGAACGTTAAAAACGCAGAACAAGTTCAGAAGAGCACACTGTGCTTCTCTCCTGGTTCAAGTATCTCAAAGCTGAATCACTAGGTAGCAAAAGAGTTTCAAACTCACAGAAAAGCGTTTTAGCGAACTGGAAATAATTCCATGTTTCTTAGCTTCTGGGCACTAGGTTTCTTTGTGTATTTCAATGAAACTCTGAAAAAATGATTCTCTCATGAGCCCCTCACGGTTCCCCAAGATTGGTCATCCCACCATCAAGGGTGTTTTGTTTACAGTCTATTGAATGTTTACCCTGATTAGGCGAAAATGCCTGAAAACGCCTGTGAGTTTAATTCTTAAATGGTTAATGCTAGAACTTTAAAAACACAGAACAACACTTTAGTTCACAAGAGCACACTGTGCTCCTGTCCTGGTTCAAGTATCTCAAAGCTGAATCACTAGGTAGCAAAAGAGTTTCAAACTCACAGAAAAGCGATTTAGCCAACTTGAAATAATTTCATGTTTCTTAGCTTCTGGGTACTAGGTTTCTTTGTGTATATCAATGAAACTCTTACAAAATGATTCTCTCTTGTGCCCCTCATGGCTCCCCAAATTTGGTCATCTCACCATCAACGGTTTTTTTGTTTAGAGCCTATTGGAAGTTTACCCTGATTAGGCGAATTTTACTGAAAACGCCTGTGAGTTTAATTCCTCAATGGTTAATGCTAGAACTTTGAAAATTTAGAAAAGCACTTCAGATCACAAGAGCACACTGTGCTTCTGTCCTGGTTCAAGTATCTCAAAACTGAATCACTAGGTAACAAAAGAGTTTCAAACTCACAGAAAAGCGTTTTAGCGAACTGGAAATAATTCCATGTTTCTTAGCTTCTGGGCACTAGGTTTCTTTGTGTATTTCAATGAAACTCTGAAAAAATGATTCTCTCATGTGCCCCTCAAGACTCCCCAAGTTTGGTCATCCCACCATCAAGGGTGTTTTGTTTACAGTCTATTGGATGTTTACCCTGATTAGGCGAAAATGCCTGAAAACGCCTGTGAGTTTAATTCTTAAATGGTTAATGCAAGAACATTGAAAATGCAGAACAACACTTTAGTTCACAAGAGCACACTGTGCTTCTGACCTGGTTCAAGTATCTCAAAGCTGAATCACTAGGTAGCAAAAGAGTTTCAAATTCACAGAAAAGTGTTTTAGCGAACTGGAAATAATTCGACGTTTCTTAGCTTCTGGGCACTAGGTTTCTTTGTGTATTTCAATTAAACTCTGAAAATATCATTCTCTCATGTGCCCCTCCAGGCTCCCCAAGTTTGGTCATCCCACCATCATGGGTGTTTTGTTTACAGTCTATTGGATGTTTACCCTGATTAACCGAAAATGACTGAAAACGCCTGTGAGTTTAATTCTTAAATGGTTAATGCTAGAACTTTAAAAACGCAGAACAACACTTTAGTTCACAAGAGCACATTGTGCTTCTCTCCTGGTTCAAGTATCTCAAAGCTAAATCACTAGGTAGCAAAAGAGTTTAAAATTCACAGAAAAGCGTTTTAGCCAACTGGAAATAATTCCATGTTTCTTAGCTTGTGGGTACTAGGTTTCTTTGTGTATTTCAATGAAACTCTGAAAAAATGATTCTCTCATGTGCCCCTCACAGCTCCCCAAGATTGGTCATCCTACCATCAAAGGTGTTTTGTTTACAGTCTATTGGATGTTTACCCTGATTAGGCGAAAATGCCTGAAAACGCCTGTGAGTTTAATTCTTAAATGGTTAATGCTAGAACTTTGAAAACACAGAACAACACTTTAGTTCACAAGAGCACACTGTGCTTCTCTCCTGGTTCAAGTATCTCAAAGCTAAATCACTAGGTAGCAAAAGAGTTTCAAATTCACAGAAAAGTGTTTTAGCGAACTGGAAATAATTCGACGTTTCTTAGCTTCTGGGCACTAGGTTTCTTTGTGTATTTCAATTAACCTCTGAAAATATCATTCTCTCATGTGCCCCTCCAGGCTCCCCAAGTTTGGTCATCCCACCATCAAGGGTGTTTTGTTTACAGTCTATTGGATGTTTACCCTGATTAAGCGAAAATGACTGAAAACGCCTGTGAGTTTAATTCTTAAATGGTTAATGCTAGAACTTTAAAAACGCAGAACAAGTTCAGAAGAGCACACTGTGCTTCTCTCCTGGTTCAAGTATCTCAAAGCTGAATCACTAGGTAGCAAAAGAGTTTTAAACTCACAGAAAAGCGTTTTAGCGAACTGGAAATAATTCCATGTTTCTTAGCTTCTGGGCACTAGGTTTCTTTGTGTATTTCAATGAAACTCTGATAAAATGATTCTCTCATGAGCCCCTCACGGTTCCCCAAGATTGGTCATCCCACCATCAAGGGTGTTTTGTTTACAGTCTATGGAATGTTTACCCTGATTAGGCGAAAATGCCTGAAAACGCCTGTGAGTTTAATTCTTAAATGGTTAATGCTAGAACTTTAAAAACGCAGAACAACACTTTAGTTCAGAAGAGCACACTGTGCTTCTCTCCTGGTTCAAGTATCTCAAAGCTGAATCACTAGGTAGCAAAAGAGTTTCAAACTCACAGAAAAGCGTTTTAGCGAACTGGAAATAATTCCATGTTTCTTAGCTTCTGGGCACTAGGTTTCTTTGTGTATTTCAATTAAACTCTGAAAAAATGATTCTCTCATGAGCCCCTCACGGTTCCCCAAGATTGGTCATCCCACCATCAAGGGTGTTTTGTTTACAGTCTATTGAATGTTTACCCTGATTAGGCGAAAAATGCCTGAAAACGCCTGTGAGTTTAATTCTTAAATGGTTAATGCTAGAACTTTAAAAACACAGAACAACACTTTAGTTCACAAGAGCACACTGTGCTCCTGTCCTGGTTCAAGTATCTCAAAGCTGAATCACTAGGTAGCAAAAGAGTTTCAAACTCACAGAAAAGCGTTTTAGCCAACTGGAAATAATTCCATGTTTCTTAGCTTCTGGGTACTAGGTTTCTTTGTGTATTTCAATGAAACTCTTACAAAATGATTCTCTCTTGTGCCCCTCATGGCTCCCCAAATTTGGTCATCTCACCATCACCGGTTTTTTTGTTTAGAGCCTATTGGAAGTTTACCCTGATTAGGCGAATTTTACTGAAAACGCCTGTTAGTTTAATTCCTCAATGGTTAATGCTAGAACTTTGAAAATGTAGAAAAGCACTTCAGATCACAAGAGCACACTGTGTTTCTGTCCTGGTTCAAGTATCTCAAAGCTGAATCACTAGGTAACAAAAGAGTTTCAAACTCACAGAAAAGCGTTTTAGCGAACTGGAAATAATTCCATGTTTCTTAGCTTCTGGGCACTAGGTTTCTTTGTGTATTTCAATGAAACTCTGAAAAAATGATTCTCTCATGGGCCCCTCACAGCTCCCCAAGATTGGTCAATCTACCATCAAGGGTGTTTTGTTTACAGTCTATTGAATGTTTACCCTGATTAGGCGAAAATGCCTCAAAAAGCCTGTGAGTTTAATTCTTAAATGGTTAATGCTAGAACTTTAAAAACACAGAACAACACTTTAGTTCACAAGAGCACACTGTGCTTCTCTCCTGGTTCAAGTATCTCAAAGCTAAATCACTAGGTAGCAAAAGAGTTTAAAATTCACAGAAAAGCGTTTTAGCAAACAGGAAATAATTCCATGTTTCGTAGCTTGTGGGTACTAGGTTTCTTTGTGTATTTCAATGAAACTCTGAAAAAATGATTCTCTCATGTGCCCCTCACAGCTCCCCAAGATTGGTCATCCTACCATCAAGGGTGTTTTGTTTACAGTCTATTGGATGTTTACCCTGATTAGGCGAAAATGCCTGAAAACACCTGTGAGTTTAATTCTTAAATGGTTAATGCTAGAACTTTGAAAACGCAGAACAACACTTTAGTTCACAAGAGCACACTGTGCTTCTCTCCTGGTTCAAGTATCTGAAAGCTAGATCACTAGGTAGCAAAAGAGTTTCAAATTCACAGAAAAGTGTTTTAGCGAACTGGAAATAATTCAACGTTTCTTAGCTTCTGGGCACTAGGTTTCTTTGTGTATTTCAATTAAACTCTGAAAATATCATTCTCTCATGTGCCCCTCCAGGCTCCCCAAGTTTGGTCATCCCACCATCAAGGGTGTTTTGTTTACAGTCTATTGGATGTTTACCCTGATTAAGCGAAAATGACTGAAAACGCCTGTGAGTTTAATTCTTAAATGGTTAATGCTAGAACTTTAAAAACGCAGAACAACACTTTAGTTCAGAAGAGCACACTGTGCTTCTCTCCTGGTTCAAGTATCTCAAAGCTGAATCACTAGGTAGCAAAAGAGTTTCAAACTCACAGAAAAGCGTTTTAGCCAACTGGAAATAATTCCATGTTTCTTAGATTCTGGGCACTAGGTTTATTTGTGTATTTCAATGAAACTCTGAAAAAATGATTCTCTCATGAGCCCCTCACGGTTCCCCAAGATTGGTCATCCCACCATCAAGGGTGTTTTGTTTACAGTCTATTGAATGTTTACCCTGATTAGGCGAAAATGCCTGAAAACGCCTGTGAGTTTAATTCTTAAATGGTTAATGCTAGAACTTTAAAAACACAGAACAACACTTTAGTTCACAAGAGCACACTGTGCTCCTGTCCTGGTTCAAGTATCTCAAAGCTGAATCACTAGGTAGCAAAAGAGTTTCAAACTCACAGAAAAGCGATTTAGCCAACTGGAAATAATTCCATGTTTCTTAGCTTCTGGGTACTAGGTTTCTTTGTGTATTTCAATGAAACTCTTACAAAATGATTCTCTCTTGTGCCCCTCATGGCTCCCCAAATTTGGTCATCTCACCATCACCGGTTTTTTGTTTAGAGCCTATTGGAAGTTTACCCTGATTAGGCGAATTTTACTGAAAACGCCTGTTAGTTTAATTCCTCAATGGTTAATGCTAGAACTTTGAAAATGTAGAAAAGCACTTCAGATCACAAGAGCACACTGTGCTTCTGTCCTGGTTCAAGTATCTCAAAGCTGAATCACTAGGTAACAAAAAAGTTTCAAACTCACAGAAAAGCGTTTTAGCGAACTGGAAATAATTCCATGTTTCTTAGCTTCTGGGCACTAGGTTTCTTTGTTTATTTCAATGAAACTCTGAAAAAATGATTCTCTCATGTGCCCCTCAAGACTCCCCAAGTTTCTTCATCCCACCATCAAGGGTGTTTTGTTTACAGTCTATTGGATTTTTACCCTGATTAGGCGAAAATGCCTGAAAACGCCTGTGAGTTTAATTCTTAAATGGTTAATGCTAGAACATTGAAAACGCAGAACAACACTTTAGTTCACAAGAGCACACTGTGCTTCTCTCCTGGTTAATGTATCTCAAAGCTGAATCACTAGGTAGCAAAAGAGTTTGAAACTCACAGAGAAGCGTTTTAGCCAACTGGAAATAATTCCATGTTTCTTAGCTTGTGGGTACAAGGTTTCTTTGTGTATTTCAATGAAACTCTGACAAAACGATTCTCTCTTGTGCCCCTCATGGCTCCCCAAATTTGGTCAATCCACCATCACGTGTTTTTTTGTTTAGAGCCTATTGGATGTTTACCCTGATTAGGCGAAATTCACTGAAAACGCCTGTTAGTTTAATTCCTCAATGGTTAATGCTAGAACTTTGAAAATGCAGAAATGCACTTCAGATCAGAAGAGCACACTGTGCTTCTTTCCTGGTTCAAGTATCTCAAAGCTGAATCACTAGGTAGCAAAAGAGTTTCAAACTCACAGAAAAGCGTTTTAGCCAACTGGAAATAATTCCATGTTTCCTAGCTTCTGGGCACTAGGTTTTTTTGTGTATTTCTATGAAACTCTGAAAAAATGATTCTCTCATGTGCCCATCAAGGCTCCCCAAGTTTGGTCATCCCACCATCCAGGCTGTTTTGTTTACAATCTATTGGATGTTTACCCTGATTAGGAGAAAATGCCTGAAAACGCCTGTGAGTTTAATTCTTAAATGGTTAATGCTAGAACTTTAAAAAAGCAGAACAACACTTTAGTTCACAAGAGCACACTGTGCTTCTATCCTGGTTAATGTATCTCAAAGCTGAATCACTAGGTAGCAAAAGAGTTTCAAACTCACAGAAAAGCGTTTTAGCCAACTGGAAATAATTCCATGTTTCTTAGCTTGTGGGTACTAGGTTTCTTTGTGTATTTCTATGAAAATCTGACAAAATGATACTCTCTTGTTCCCTCATGGCTACCCAAATTTGGTCATCCCATGAACACGGGTTTTTTTTTTTAGAGCTAATTGGATGTTAACCCAGATTAGGGGAATTTCACTGAAAACGCCTGTAGTTTAATTTTTCAATGGTTAATGCTAGAACTTTGAAAATGCAGAAAAGCACTTCAGATCACAAGAGCTCACTGTGCTTCTTTCCTGGTTCAAGTATCTCAAAGCTGAATCACTAGGTAGCAAAATATTTTCAAACTCACAGAAAAGAGTTTTAGCCAACTGGAAATAATTCAATGTTTCTTAGCTTGTGGGTATTAGGTTTCTTTGTGTATTTCAATGAAACTCTGACAAAATAATTCTCTCTTGTGCCCCTCATGGCTCCCAAATTTGGTCAATCCACCATCACGGGTTTTTTGTTTAGAGCCTATTGGATATTTACCCTGATTAGGCGAATTTCACTGAAAACGCCTGTAGTTTAATACCTCAATGGTTAATGCTAGAACTTTGAAAATGCATAAAAGCACTTCAGATCACAAGAGCACAATGTGCTACAGTCCTGGTTCAAGTATCTCAAAGGTGAATCACTAGGTAGCAAAAGAGTTTCAAACTCACAGAAAAGAGATTTAGCCAACCGGAAATAATTTCTTGTTTCTTAGCATCTGGGTACTAAGTTTCTTTGTGTATTTCAATGAAACTCTGAAAAAATCATTCTCTCATGTGCCCCTCAAGGCTCCCCAAGTTTGGTCATCCCACCATCAAGGGTGATTTGTTTACAGTCTATTGGATGTTTACCCTGACTAGGCGAAAATGCCTGAAAACGCCTGTGAGTTTAATTGTTGAATGGTTAATGCTAGAACTTTAAAAACGCAAAACAACACTTTAGTTCACAAGAGCACACTGTGCTTCTCTTTTGGTTCAAGTATCTCAAAGCTGAATCACTAGGTAGCAAAAGAGTTTCAAACTCACAGAAAAGAGTTTTAGCCAACTGGAAATAATTCAATGTTTCTTAGCTTGTGGGTATTAGGTTTCTTTGTGTATTTCAATGAAACTCTGACAAAATAATTCTCTCTTGTGCCCCTCATGGCTCCCAAATTTTGGTCAATCCACCATCACGGGTTTTTTGTTTAGAGCCTATTGGATATTTACCCTGATTAGGCGAATTTCACTGAAAACGCCTGTAGTTTAATACCTCAATGGTTAATGCTAGAACTTTGAAAATGCATAAAAGCACTTCAGATCACAAGAGCACAATGTGCTACAGTCCTGGTTCAAGTATCTCAAAGGTGAATCACTAGGTAGCAAAAGAGTTTCAAACTCACAGAAAAGAGATTTAGCCAACCGGAAATAATTTCTTGTTTCTTAGCATCTGGGTACTAAGTTTCTTTGTGTATTTCAATGAAACTCTGAAAAAATCATTCTCTCATGTGCCCCTCAAGGCTCCCCAAGTTTGGTCATCCCACCATCAAGGGTGATTTGTTTACAGTCTATTGGATGTTTACCCTGACTAGGCGAAAATGCCTGAAAACGCCTGTGAGTTTAATTGTTGAATGGTTAATGCTAGAACTTTAAAAACGCAAAACAACACTTTAGTTCACAAGAGCACACTGTGCTTCTCTTTTGGTTCAAGTATCTCAAAGCTGAATCACTAGGTAGCAAAAGAGTTTCAAACTCACAGAAAAGCGTTTTAGCCAACTGGAAATAATTCCATGTTTCTTAGCTTGTGGGTACTAGGTTTCTTTGTGTATTTCAATGAAACTCTGACAAAATGATTCTCTCTTGTGCCCCTCATGGCTCCCCAAATTTGGACAATCCACCATCACGTGTTTTTTGTTTAGAGCCTATTGGATGTTTACCCTGATTAGGCGAAATTCACTGAAAACGCCTGTTAGTTTAATTCCTCAATGGTTAATGCTAGAACTTTGAAAATGCAGAAATGCACTTCAGATAACAAGAGCACACTGCGCTTCTTTCCTGGTTCAAGTATCTCAAAGCTGAATCACTAGGTATCAAAAGAGTTTCAAACTCACAGAAAAGCGTTTTAGCCAACTGGAAATAATTCCATGTTTCTTATCTTCTGGGCACTAGGTTTTTTTGTGTATTTCAATGAAACTCTGAAAAAATGATTCTCTCATGTGCCCCTCAAGGCTCCGCAAGTTTGGTCATCCCACCATCCAGGCTTTTTTGTTTACAATCTATTGGATGTTTACCCTGATTAGGCGAAAATGCCTGAAAACGCCTGTGAGTTTAATTCTTAAATGGTTAATGCTAGAACTTTAAAAACGCAGAACAACACTTTAGTTCACAAGAGCACACTGTGCTTCTCTCCTGGTTAATGTATCTCAAAGCTGAATCACTAGGTAGCAACAGAGTTTCAAACTCACAGAAAAGCGTTTTAGCCAACTGGAAATAATTCCATGTTTCTTAGCTTGTGGGTACTAAGTTTCTTTGTGTATTTCAATGAAACTGAGAAAAATGATTCTCTCTTGTGCCCCTCATGGCTCCCCAAATTTGGTTAATCCACCATCTCGTGTTTTTTGTTTAGAACCTATTGGATGTTTACCCTGATTAGGCGAAATTCACTGAAAACACCTGTTAGTTTAATTCCTCAATGGTTAATGCTAGAACTTTGAAAATGCAGAAATGCACTTCAGATCACACGAGCACACTGCGCTTCTTTCCTGGTTCAAGTATCTCTAAGCTGAATCACTAGGTACTAAAAGAGTTTCAAACTCACAGAAAAGCGTTTTAGCCAACTGGAAATAATTCCATGTTTCTAAGCTTCTGGGCACTTGGTTTCTTTGTGTATTTCAATGAAACTTTAAAAAATGATTCTCTCATGTGCCCCTCAAGGTTCCCCAAGTTTGGTCATCCCACCATCAAGGGTGTTTTGTTTACAGTCTATTGGATGTTTACCCTGATTAGGCGAAAATGCCTGAAAACGCCTGTGAATTTAATTCTTAAATGGTTAATGTAGAACTTTAAAAACGCAGAACAACACTTTAGTTCACAAGAGCACACTGTGCTTCTCTCCTGGTTAATGTATCTCAAAGCTGAATCACTAGGTAGCAAAAGAGTTTCAAATTCACAGAAAAGCGTTTTAGACAACTGGAAATAATTCCATGTTTCTTAGCTTGTGGGTACTAGGTTTCTTTGTGTATTTCAATGAAACTCTGACAAAATGATTCTCTCTTGTGTCCCTCATGGCTCCCCAAATTTGGTCAATCCACCATCACGTGTTTTTTTTTTTAGAGCCTATTGGATGTTTACCCTGATTAGGCGAAATTCACTGAAAACGCCTGTTAGTTTAATTCCTCAATGGTTAATGCTAGAACTTTGAAAATGCAGAAATGCACTTCAGAACACAAGAGCACACTGTGCTTCTTTCCTGGTTCAAGTATCTCAAAGCTGAATCACTAGGTGCTAAAAGAGTTTCAAACTCACAGAAAAGCGTTTTAGCCAACTGGAAATAATTCCATGTTTCTAAGTTTCTGGGCACTTGGTTTCTTTGTGTATTTCAATGAAACTCTAAAAAATGATTCTCTCATGTGCCCCTCAAGGTTCCCCAAGTTTGGTCATCCCACCATCAAGGGTGTTTTGTTTACAGTCTATTGGATGTTTACCCTGATTAGGCTAAAATGCCTGAAAACGCCTGTGAGTTTAATTCTTAAATGGTTAATGTAGAACTTTAAAAACGCAGAACAACACTTTAGTTCACAAGAGAACACTGTGCTTCTCTCCTGGTTAATGTATCTCAAAGCTGAATCACTAGGTAGCAAAAGAGTTTCAAACTCACAGAAAAGCGTTTTAGACAACTGGAAATAATTTCATGTTTCTTAGCTTGTGGGTACTAGGTTTCTTTGTGTATTTCAATGAAACTCTGAAAAAATGATTCTCTCATGTGCCCTTCAAGGTTCCCCAAGTTTGGTCATCCCACCATCCAGGGTGTTTCGTTTACAGTCTATTGGATGTTTACCCTGATTAGGCGAAAATGCCTGAAAACGCCTGTGAGTTTAATTCTTAAATGGTTAATGTAAAACTTTAAAAAGGCAGAACAACACTTTAGTTCACAAGAGCACACTGTGCTTCTCTCCTGGTTAATGTATCTCAAAGCTGAATCACTAGGTAGCAAAAAAAGTTTCAAACTCACAGAAAAGCGATTTAGCGAACTGGTAATAATTCCATGTTTCTTAGCTTCTGGGTACTAGGTTTCTTTGTGTATTTCAATGAAACTCTGACAAAATGATTCTCTCATGTGCCCCTCAAGGCTCCCCAAGTTTGGTCATCCCACCATCAAGGGTGTTTTGTTTTACAGTCTATTGGATGTTTACCCTGATTAAGCGAAAATGACTGAAAACGCCTGTGAGTTTAATTCTTAAATGGTTAATGCTAGAACTTTAAAAACGCAGAACAACACTTTAGTTCAGAAGAGCACACTGTGCTTCTCTCCTGGTTCAAGTATCTCAAAGCTGAATCACTAGGTAGCAAAAGAGTTTCAAACTCACAGAAAAGCGTTTTAGCGAACTGGAAATAATTCCATGTTTCTTAGCTTCTGGGCACTAGGTTTCTTTGTGTATTTCAATTAAACTCTGAAAAAATGATTCTCTCATGAGCCCCTCACGGTTCCCCAAGATTGGTCATCCCACCATCAAGGGTGTTTTGTTTACAGTCTATTGAATGTTTACCCTGATTAGGCGAAAATGCCTGAAAACGCCTGTGAGTTTAATTCTTAAATGGTTAATGCTAGAACTTTAAAAACACAGAACAACACTTTAGTTCACAAGAGCACACTGTGCTCCTGTCCTGGTTCAAGTATCTCAAAGCTGAATCACTAGGTAGCAAAAGAGTTTCAAACTCACAGAAAAGCGTTTTAGCCAACTGGAAATAATTCCATGTTTCTTAGCTTCTGGGTACTAGGTTTCTTTGTGTATTTCAATGAAACTCTTACAAAATGATTCTCTCTTGTGCCCCTCATGGCTCCCCAAATTTGGTCATCTCACCATCACCGGTTTTTTGTTTAGAGCCTATTGGAAGTTTACCCTGATTAGGCGAATTTTACTGAAAACGCCTGTTAGTTTAATTCCTCAATGGTTAATGCTAGAACTTTGAAAATGTAGAAAAGCACTTCAGATCACAAGAGCACACTGTGTTTCTGTCCTGGTTCAAGTATCTCAAAGCTGAATCACTAGGTAACAAAAGAGTTTCAAACTCACAGAAAAGCGTTTTAGCGAACTGGAAATAATTCCATGTTTCTTAGCTTCTGGGCACTAGGTTTCTTTGTGTATTTCAATGAAACTCTGAAAAAATGATTCTCTCATGGGCCCCTCACAGCTCCCCAAGATTGGTCAATCTACCATCAAGGGTGTTTTGTTTACAGTCTATTGAATGTTTACCCTGATTAGGCGAAAATGCCTCAAAAAGCCTGTGAGTTTAATTCTTAAATGGTTAATGCTAGAACTTTAAAAACACAGAACAACACTTTAGTTCACAAGAGCACACTGTGCTTCTCTCCTGGTTCAAGTATCTCAAAGCTAAATCACTAGGTAGCAAAAGAGTTTAAAATTCACAGAAAAGCGTTTTAGCAAACAGGAAATAATTCCATGTTTCGTAGCTTGTGGGTACTAGGTTTCTTTGTGTATTTCAATGAAACTCTGAAAAAATGATTCTCTCATGTGCCCCTCACAGCTCCCCAAGATTGGTCATCCTACCATCAAGGGTGTTTTTGTTTACAGTCTATTGGATGTTTACCCTGATTAGGCGAAAATGCCTGAAAACACCTGTGAGTTTAATTCTTAAATGGTTAATGCTAGAACTTTGAAAACGCAGAACAACACTTTAGTTCACAAGAGCACACTGTGCTTCTCTCCTGGTTCAAGTATCTGAAAGCTAGATCACTAGGTAGCAAAAGAGTTTCAAATTCACAGAAAAGTGTTTTAGCGAACTGGAAATAATTCAACGTTTCTTAGCTTCTGGGCACTAGGTTTCTTTGTGTATTTCAATTAAACTCTGAAAATATCATTCTCTCATGTGCCCCTCCAGGCTCCCCAAGTTTGGTCATCCCACCATCAAGGGTGTTTTGTTTACAGTCTATTGGATGTTTACCCTGATTAAGCGAAAATGACTGAAAACGCCTGTGAGTTTAATTCTTAAATGGTTAATGCTAGAACTTTAAAAAACGCAGAACAACACTTTAGTTCAGAAGAGCACACTGTGCTTCTCTCCTGGTTCAAGTATCTCAAAGCTGAATCACTAGGTAGCAAAAGAGTTTCAAACTCACAGAAAAGCGTTTTAGCCAACTGGAAATAATTCCATGTTTCTTAGATTCTGGGCACTAGGTTTATTTGTGTATTTCAATGAAACTCTGAAAAAATGATTCTCTCATGAGCCCCTCACGGTTCCCCAAGATTGGTCATCCCACCATCAAGGGTGTTTTGTTTACAGTCTATTGAATGTTTACCCTGATTAGGCGAAAATGCCTGAAAACGCCTGTGAGTTTAATTCTTAAATGGTTAATGCTAGAACTTTAAAAACACAGAACAACACTTTAGTTCACAAGAGCACACTGTGCTCCTGTCCTGGTTCAAGTATCTCAAAGCTGAATCACTAGGTAGCAAAAGAGTTTCAAACTCACAGAAAAGCGATTTAGCCAACTGGAAATAATTCCATGTTTCTTAGCTTCTGGGTACTAGGTTTCTTTGTGTATTTCAATGAAACTCTTACAAAATGATTCTCTCTTGTGCCCCTCATGGCTCCCCAAATTTGGTCATCTCACCATCACCGGTTTTTTGTTTAGAGCCTATTGGAAGTTTACCCTGATTAGGCGAATTTTACTGAAAACGCCTGTTAGTTTAATTCCTCAATGGTTAATGCTAGAACTTTGAAAATGTAGAAAAGCACTTCAGATCACAAGAGCACACTGTGCTTCTGTCCTGGTTCAAGTATCTCAAAGCTGAATCACTAGGTAACAAAAAAGTTTCAAACTCACAGAAAAGCGTTTTAGCGAACTGGAAATAATTCCATGTTTCTTAGCTTCTGGGCACTAGGTTTCTTTGTTTATTTCAATGAAACTCTGAAAAAATGATTCTCTCATGTGCCCCTCAAGACTCCCCAAGTTTCTTCATCCCACCATCAAGGGTGTTTTGTTTACAGTCTATTGGATTTTTACCCTGATTAGGCGAAAATGCCTGAAAACGCCTGTGAGTTTAATTCTTAAATGGTTAATGCTAGAACATTGAAAACGCAGAACAACACTTTAGTTCACAAGAGCACACTGTGCTTCTCTCCTGGTTAATGTATCTCAAAGCTGAATCACTAGGTAGCAAAAGAGTTTGAAACTCACAGAGAAGCGTTTTAGCCAACTGGAAATAATTCCATGTTTCTTAGCTTGTGGGTACAAGGTTTCTTTGTGTATTTCAATGAAACTCTGACAAAACGATTTCTCTCTTGTGCCCCTCATGGCTCCCCAAATTTGGTCAATCCACCATCACGTGTTTTTTGTTTAGAGCCTATTGGATGTTTACCCTGATTAGGCGAAATTCACTGAAAACGCCTGTTAGTTTAATTCCTCAATGGTTAATGCTAGAACTTTGAAAATGCAGAAATGCACTTCAGATCAGAAGAGCACACTGTGCTTCTTTCCTGGTTCAAGTATCTCAAAGCTGAATCACTAGGTAGCAAAAGAGTTTCAAACTCACAGAAAAGCGTTTTAGCCAACTGGAAATAATTCCATGTTTCCTAGCTTCTGGGCACTAGGTTTTTTTTGTGTATTTCTATGAAATTTCTATGAAACTCTGAAAAAATGATTCTCTCATGTGCCCATCAAGGCTCCCCAAGTTTGGTCATCCCACCATCCAGGCTGTTTTGTTTACAATCTATTGGATGTTTACCCTGATTAGGAGAAAATGCCTGAAAACGCCTGTGAGTTTAATTCTTAAATGGTTAATGCTAGAACTTTAAAAAAAGCAGAACAACACTTTAGTTCACAAGAGCACACTGTGCTTCTATCCTGGTTAATGTATCTCAAAGCTGAATCACTAGGTAGCAAAAGAGTTTCAAACTCACAGAAAAGCGTTTTAGCCAACTGGAAATAATTCCATGTTTCTTAGCTTGTGGGTACTAGGTTTCTTTGTGTATTTCTATGAAAATCTGACAAAATGATACTCTCTTGTTCCCCTCATGGCTACCCAAATTTGGTCATCCATGAACACGGGTTTTTTTTTTTTAGAGCTAATTGGATGTTAACCCAGATTAGGGGAATTTCACTGAAAACGCCTGTAGTTTAATTTTTCAATGGTTAATGCTAGAACTTTGAAAATGCAGAAAAGCACTTCAGATCACAAGAGCTCACTGTGCTTCTTTCCTGGTTCAAGTATCTCAAAGCTGAATCACTAGGTAGCAAAATATTTTCAAACTCACAGAAAAGAGTTTTAGCCAACTGGAAATAATTCAATGTTTCTTAGCTTGTGGGTATTAGGTTTCTTTGTGTATTTCAATGAAACTCTGACAAAATAATTCTCTCTTGTGCCCCTCATGGCTCCCAAATTTGGTCAATCCACCATCACGGGTTTTTTGTTTAGAGCCTATTGGATATTTACCCTGATTAGGCGAATTTCACTGAAAACGCCTGTAGTTTAATACCTCAATGGTTAATGCTAGAACTTTGAAAATGCATAAAAGCACTTCAGATCACAAGAGCACAATGTGCTACAGTCCTGGTTCAAGTATCTCAAAGGTGAATCACTAGGTAGCAAAAGAGTTTCAAACTCACAGAAAAGAGATTTAGCCAACCGGAAATAATTTCTTGTTTCTTAGCATCTGGGTACTAAGTTTCTTTGTGTATTTCAATGAAACTCTGAAAAAATCATTCTCTCATGTGCCCCTCAAGGCTCCCCAAGTTTGGTCATCCCACCATCAAGGGTGATTTGTTTACAGTCTATTGGATGTTTACCCTGACTAGGCGAAAATGCCTGAAAACGCCTGTGAGTTTAATTGTTGAATGGTTAATGCTAGAACTTTAAAAACGCAAAACAACACTTTAGTTCACAAGAGCACACTGTGCTTCTCTTTTGGTTCAAGTATCTCAAAGCTGAATCACTAGGTAGCAAAAGAGTTTCAAACTCACAGAAAAGAGTTTTAGCCAACTGGAAATAATTCAATGTTTCTTAGCTTGTGGGTATTAGGTTTCTTTGTGTATTTCAATGAAACTCTGACAAAATAATTCTCTCTTGTGCCCCTCATGGCTCCCAAATTTGGTCAATCCACCATCACGGGTTTTTTGTTTAGAGCCTATTGGATATTTACCCTGATTAGGCGAATTTCACTGAAAACGCCTGTAGTTTAATACCTCAATGGTTAATGCTAGAACTTTGAAAATGCATAAAAGCACTTCAGATCACAAGAGCACAATGTGCTACAGTCCTGGTTCAAGTATCTCAAAGGTGAATCACTAGGTAGCAAAAGAGTTTCAAACTCACAGAAAAGAGATTTAGCCAACCGGAAATAATTTCTTGTTTCTTAGCATCTGGGTACTAAGTTTCTTTGTGTATTTCAATGAAACTCTGAAAAAATCATTCTCTCATGTGCCCCTCAAGGCTCCCCAAGTTTGGTCATCCCACCATCAAGGGTGATTTGTTTACAGTCTATTGGATGTTTACCCTGACTAGGCGAAAATGCCTGAAAACGCCTGTGAGTTTAATTGTTGAATGGTTAATGCTAGAACTTTAAAAACGCAAAAACAACACTTTAGTTCACAAGAGCACACTGTGCTTCTCTTTTGGTTCAAGTATCTCAAAGCTGAATCACTAGGTAGCAAAAGAGTTTCAAACTCACAGAAAAGCGTTTTAGCCAACTGGAAATAATTCCATGTTTCTTAGCTTGTGGGTACTAGGTTTCTTTGTGTATTTCAATGAAACTCTGACAAAATGATTCTCTCTTGTGCCCCTCATGGCTCCCCAAATTTGGACAATCCACCATCACGTGTTTTTTGTTTAGAGCCTATTGGATGTTTACCCTGATTAGGCGAAATTCACTGAAAACGCCTGTTAGTTTAATTCCTCAATGGTTAATGCTAGAACTTTGAAAATGCAGAAATGCACTTCAGATAACAAGAGCACACTGCGCTTCTTTCCTGGTTCAAGTATCTCAAAGCTGAATCACTAGGTATCAAAAGAGTTTCAAACTCACAGAAAAGCGTTTTAGCCAACTGGAAATAATTCCATGTTTCTTATCTTCTGGGCACTAGGTTTTTTTGTGTATTTCAATGAAACTCTGAAAAAATGATTCTCTCATGTGCCCCTCAAGGCTCCGCAAGTTTGGTCATCCCACCATCCAGGCTTTTTTTGTTTACAATCTATTGGATGTTTACCCTGATTAGGCGAAAATGCCTGAAAACGCCTGTGAGTTTAATTCTTAAATGGTTAATGCTAGAACTTTAAAAACGCAGAACAACACTTTAGTTCACAAGAGCACACTGTGCTTCTCTCCTGGTTAATGTATCTCAAAGCTGAATCACTAGGTAGCAACAGAGTTTCAAACTCACAGAAAAGCGTTTTAGCCAACTGGAAATAATTCCATGTTTCTTAGCTTGTGGGTACTAAGTTTCTTTGTGTATTTCAATGAAACTGAGAAAATGATTCTCTCTTGTGCCCCTCATGGCTCCCCAAATTTGGTTAATCCACCATCTCGTGTTTTTTGTTTAGAACCTATTGGATGTTTACCCTGATTAGGCGAAATTCACTGAAAACACCTGTTAGTTTAATTCCTCAATGGTTAATGCTAGAACTTTGAAAATGCAGAAATGCACTTCAGATCACACGAGCACACTGCGCTTCTTTCCTGGTTCAAGTATCTCTAAGCTGAATCACTAGGTACTAAAAGAGTTTCAAACTCACAGAAAAGCGTTTTAGCCAACTGGAAATAATTCCATGTTTCTAAGCTTCTGGGCACTTGGTTTCTTTGTGTATTTCAATGAAACTTTAAAAAATGATTCTCTCATGTGCCCCTCAAGGTTCCCCAAGTTTGGTCATCCCACCATCAAGGGTGTTTTGTTTACAGTCTATTGGATGTTTACCCTGATTAGGCGAAAATGCCTGAAAACGCCTGTGAATTTAATTCTTAAATGGTTAATGTAGAACTTTAAAAACGCAGAACAACACTTTAGTTCACAAGAGCACACTGTGCTTCTCTCCTGGTTAATGTATCTCAAAGCTGAATCACTAGGTAGCAAAAGAGTTTCAAATTCACAGAAAAGCGTTTTAGACAACTGGAAATAATTCCATGTTTCTTAGCTTGTGGGTACTAGGTTTCTTTGTGTATTTCAATGAAACTCTGACAAAATGATTCTCTCTTGTGTCCCTCATGGCTCCCCAAATTTGGTCAATCCACCATCACGTGTTTTTTTTTTTAGAGCCTATTGGATGTTTACCCTGATTAGGCGAAATTCACTGAAAACGCCTGTTAGTTTAATTCCTCAATGGTTAATGCTAGAACTTTGAAAATGCAGAAATGCACTTCAGAACACAAGAGCACACTGTGCTTCTTTCCTGGTTCAAGTATCTCAAAGCTGAATCACTAGGTGCTAAAAGAGTTTCAAACTCACAGAAAAGCGTTTTAGCCAACTGGAAATAATTCCATGTTTCTAAGTTTCTGGGCACTTGGTTTCTTTGTGTATTTCAATGAAACTCTAAAAAATGATTCTCTCATGTGCCCCTCAAGGTTCCCCAAGTTTGGTCATCCCACCATCAAGGGTGTTTTGTTTACAGTCTATTGGATGTTTACCCTGATTAGGCTAAAATGCCTGAAAACGCCTGTGAGTTTAATTCTTAAATGGTTAATGTAGAACTTTAAAAACGCAGAACAACACTTTAGTTCACAAGAGAACACTGTGCTTCTCTCCTGGTTAATGTATCTCAAAGCTGAATCACTAGGTAGCAAAAGAGTTTCAAACTCACAGAAAAGCGTTTTAGACAACTGGAAATAATTTCATGTTTCTTAGCTTGTGGGTACTAGGTTTCTTTGTGTATTTCAATGAAACTCTGAAAAAATGATTCTCTCATGTGCCCTTCAAGGTTCCCCAAGTTTGGTCATCCCACCATCCAGGGTGTTTCGTTTACAGTCTATTGGATGTTTACCCTGATTAGGCGAAAATGCCTGAAAACGCCTGTGAGTTTAATTCTTAAATGGTTAATGTAAAACTTTAAAAAGGCAGAACAACACTTTAGTTCACAAGAGCACACTGTGCTTCTCTCCTGGTTAATGTATCTCAAAGCTGAATCACTAGGTAGCAAAAAAGTTTCAAACTCACAGAAAAGCGATTTAGCGAACTGGTAATAATTCCATGTTTCTTAGCTTCTGGGTACTAGGTTTCTTTGTGTATTTCAATGAAACTCTGACAAAATGATTCTCTCATGTGCCCCTCAAGGCTCCCCAAGTTTGGTCATCCCACCATCAAGGGTGTTTTTTGTTTACAGTCTATTGGATGTTTACCCTGATTAGGCGAAAATGCCTGAAAACGCCTGTGAGTTTAATTCTTAAGTGGTTAAAGCTAGAACTTTAAAAATGCAGAACAACACTTTAGTTCACAAGAGCACACTGTGCTTCTCTCCTGGTTCAAGTATCTCAAAGCTGAATCACTAGGTAGCAAAAGAGTTTCAAACTCACAGAAAAGCGTTTTAGCAAACTGGAAATAATTCCATGTTTCTTAGCTTGTGGGTACTAGGTTTCTTTGTGTATTTCTATGAAAATCTGACAAAATGATACTCTCTTGTTCCCCTCATGGCTCCCCAAATTTGGTCATCCCACGAACACGGGTTTTTTGTTTAGAGCTAATTGGATGTTAACCCAGATTAGGGGAATTTCACTGAAAACGCCTGTAGTTTAATTTTTCAATGGTTAATGCTAGAACTTTGAAAATGCAGAAAAGCACTTCAGATCACAAGAGCTCACTGTGCTTCTTTCCTGGTTCAAGTATCTCAAAGCTGAATCACTAGGTAGCAAAATAGTTTCAAACTCACAGAAAAGAGTTTTAGCCAACTGGAAATAATTCAATGTTTCGTAGCTTGTGGGTATTAGGTTTCTTTGTGTATTTCAATGAAACTCTGACAAAATAATTCTCTCTTGTGCCCCTCATGGCTCCCAAATTTGGTCAATCCACCATCACGGGTTTTTTGTTTAGAGCCTATTGGATATTTACCCTGATTAGGCGAATTTCACTGAAAACGCCTGTAGTTTAATTCCTCAATGGTTAATGCTAGAACTTTGAAAATGCATAAAAGCACTTCAGATCACAAGAGCACAATGTGCTACAGTCCTGGTTCAAGTATCTCAAAGGTGAATCACTAGGAAACAAAAGAGTTTCAAACTCACAGAAAAGAGATTTAGCCAACTGGAAATAATTTCTTGTTTCTTAGCATCTGGGTACTAAGTTTCTTTGTGTATTTCAATGAAACTCTGAAAAAATCATTCTCTCATGTGCCCCTCAAGGCTCCCCAAGTTTGGTCATCCCACCATCAAGGGTGTTTTGTTTACAGTCTATTGGATGTTTACCCTGATTAGGCGAAAATGCCTGAAAACTCCTATGAGTGTAATTCTTAAATGGTTAATGCTGGAACGTTAAAAAGGAAGAACAACACTTTAGTTCACAAGAACACTCTGTGCTTCTGTCCTGGTTCAAATATCTCAAAGCTGAATCACTAGGTAGCAAAACAGTTTCAAAATCACAGAAAAGCGTTTTAGACAACTGGAAATAATTCCATGTTTCTTAGCTTGTCGGTACTAGGGTTCTTTGTGTATTTCAATGAAACTCTGACAAAATGATTCTCTCTTGTGCCCCTCATGGATCCCCCAATTTGGTCAATCCACCATCACGAGTTTTTTCTTTAGAGCCTATTGGATGTTTACCCTGATTTGGCGAATTTCACTGAAAAAACGCCTGTTAGTTTAATTCCTCAATGGTTAATGCTAGAACTTTGAAAATGTAGAAAAGCTCTTCAGATCACAAGAACACACTGTATTTTTTTTCTTGTTCAAGTATCTCAAAGCTGAATCACTAGGTAACAAAAGAGTTTCAAACTCACAGAAAAGCATTTTAGCTAACTGGAAATAATTCCATGTTTCTTAGCTTCTGGGTACTAGGATTCTTTGTGTACTTCAATGAAACTCTGACAAAATGATTCTCTCTTGTGCCCCACATGGCCCCCCAAATTTGGTCATCCAACCATCACAGGTTTTTTTGTTTAGAGCCTATTGGATGTTTACCCTGATTAGGCGAATTTCACTGAAAATGCCTGTATTTTAATTCCTCAATGGTTAAAGCTAGAACTTTGAAAATGCAGAATAGCACTTCATATCACAAGAGCACACTGTGCTTCTGTCCTGGTTCAAGTTTCTCAAAGCTGAATCACTAGGTAGCAAAAGAGTTTCAAACTCACAGAAAAGCGATTTAGCCAACTGGTAATAATTCCATGTGTCTCAGATTCTGGGTACTAGGTTCCTTTGTGTATTTCAATGAAACTCTGACAAAATGATTCTCTCTTGTGTCCCTCATGGCTCCCCAAATTTGGTCATCTCACCATCACGGGTTTTTTATTAGAGCCTATTGGATGTTTACCCTGATTAGGCGATTTTCACTGAAAATTCCTGTTAGTTTAATTCCTCAATGGTTAATGCTAGAACTTTGAAAACGCAGAAAAGCACTTCAGATCACAAGAGCACACTGTGCTTCTTTCCTGGTTCAAGTATCTAAAAGCTGTATCACTAGGTAAACAAAAGAGTTTCAAACTCACAGAAAAGCGTTTTAGCGAACTGGAAATAATTCCATGTTTCTTAGCTTCTGGGCACTAGGTTTCTTTGTGTATTTCAATGAAACTCTGAAAAAATCATTCTCTCATGTGCCCCTCCAGGCTCCAAAAGTTTGGTCATCCCACCATCAAGGGAGTTTTGTTTACAGTCTATTGGATATTTACCCTGATTAGGCGAAAAATGCCTGAAAACGCCTTTGAGTTTAATTCTTAAATGCTTAATGCTATTACTTTAAAAACACAGAACAACACTTTAGTTCACAAGAGCACACTGTGCTTCTCTCCTGGTTCAAGTATCTCAAAGCTGAATCACTAGGTAGCAAAAAGAGTTTCAAACTCACAGAAAAGCATTTTAGCCAACTGGAAATAATTCCATGTTTATTAGCTTGTGGGTACTAGGTTTCTTTGTGTATTTCAATGAAACTCTGAAAAAAATGATTCGCTCTTGTGCCCCTCATGGCTCCTCAAATTTGGACAATCCACCAAAAAACGGGTTTTTTGTTTAGAGCCTTTTGGATGTTTGCCCTGATTAGGCGAATTTCACTGACAACGCCTGTAGTTTAATTCCTCTATGGTTAATGCTAGAACTTTGAAAATGCAGAAAAAAAGCATTTCAGATCAAAAGAGCACACTGTACTTCTTTCCTGGTTCAAGTATCTCAAAGCTGAATCACTAGGTAACAAAAGAGTTTCAAACTCACAGAAAAGCGTTTTAGCGAACTGGAAATAATTCGATGTTTCTTAGCTTCTGGGCAATAGGTTTCTTTGTGTATTTCAATTAAACTCTGAAAAAATCATTCTCTCATGTGCCCCTCCAGGCTCCCCACGTTTGGTCATCCCACAATCAAGGGTGTTTTGTTTACAGTCTATTGGATGTTTACCCTGATTAGGCGAAAATGCCTGAAAACGCCTGTGAGTTTAATTCATAAATGGTTAATGCTAGAACTTTAAAAACGCAGAACAACACTTTAGTTCACAAGAGCACACTGTGATTCTCTCCTGGTTCAAGTATCTCAAAGCCGAATCACTACGTAGCAAAAGAGTTTCAAACTCACAGAAAAGCGTTTTAGCCAACTGGAAATAATTCCATGTTTCTTAGCTTGTGGGTATTAGGTTTCTTTGTGTATTTCAATGAAACTCTGAAAAAATCATTCTCTCATGTGCCCCTCCAAGCTCCCCAAGTTTGGTCTTCACACCATCAAGGGTGTTTTGTTTACAGTCTATTGGATGTTTACCCTGATTAGGCGAAAATGCCTGAAAACGCCTGTGAGTTTAATTGTTAAATGGTTAATGCTAGAAATTTAAAAATGCAGAACAACACTTTAGTTCACAAGAGCACACTGTGCTTCACTCCTGGTTCAACTATCTCAAAGCTGAATCACTAGGTAGCAAAAGAGTTTCAAACTCACAGAAAAGCGTTTTAGCCAACTGGAAATAATTCCATGTTTCTTACCTTGTGGGTATTAGGTTTCTTTGTGTATTTCAATGAAACTCTGACAATATGATTCTCTCTTGTGCCCCTCAGTGCTCCTCAAATTTGGTCAATCCACCATCACGGGTTTTTTGTTTAGAGCCTATTGGATGTTTACCCTGATTATGCGAATTTCACTGAAAACGCCTGTAGTTTAATTCCACAATGGTTAATGCTAGAACTTTGAAAATGCAGAAAACCACTTCAGATCACAAGAGCACACTGTGCTTCTGTCCTGGTTCAAGTATCTCAAAGCTGAATCACTACGTAGCAAAAGAGTTTCAAACTCACAGAAAAGCGATTTAGCCAACTGGAAATAATTCCATGTTTCTTAGCTACTGGGTACTAGGTTTCTTTGTGTATTTCAATGAAACTCTGACAAAATGATTCTCTTTTGTGCCTCTCATGGCTCCCCAAATTTGGTCAATCCACCATCACGGGTTTTTTGTTTAGAGCCTATTGGATGTTTACCCTGATTAGGCGAATTTCACTGAAAATGCCTGTTAGTTTAATTCCTCAATGGTTAATGCTAGAACTTTGAAAATGCAGAAAAGCATTTCAGATCACAAGAGCACACTGTGCTTCTTTCCAGGTTCAAGAATCTCCAAGCTGAATCACTAGGTATCAAAAGAGTTTCAAACTCACAGAAAAGAGTTTTAGCGAACTGGAAATAATTCCATGTTTCATAGCTACTGGGCACTAGGTTTCTTTGTGTATTTCAATGAAACTCTGAGAAAATGATTCTCTCATGTGCCCCTCAAGACTCCCCGAGTTTGGTCATCCCACCATCAAGGTGTTTTGTTTACAGTCTATTGGATGTTTACCCTGATTAGGCGAAATGCCTGAAAACTCCTGTGAGTTTGATTCTTAAATGGTTAATGCTAGAACTTTAAAAATGCAGAACAAGACTTTAGTTCACAAGAGCACACTGTACTTCTGTCCTGGTTCAAGTATCTCAAAGCTGAATCACTAGGTAGTAAAAGAGATTCAAACTCACAGAAAAGCGTTTTAGCCAACTGGAAATAATTCCATGTTTCTTAGCTTGTGGGTACTAGGTTTCTTTGTGTATTTCAATGAAACTCTGACAAAAGTGATTCTCTCTTGTGCCCCTCAGTGTTCCCCAAATTTGGTCAATCCACCATCACGGGTTTTTTGTTTAGAGCCTATTGGATGTTTACCCTGATTAGGCGAATTTCACTGAAAACGCCTGTAGTTTAATTCCTCAATGGTTAATGCTAGAACTTTGAAAATGCAGAAAAGCACTTCAGATCACAAAAGCACACTGTGCTTCTGTCCTGGTTCAAGTATCTCAAAGCTGAATCACTGGGTAGCAAAAGAGTTTCAAACTCACAGAAAAGCGTTTTAGCTAACTTGAAATAATTCCAAGTTTCTTAGCTTCTGGGCACTAGGTTTCTTTGTGTATTTCAATGAAACTCTGAAAAAAATGATTCTCTCATGTGGTCCTCAAGGCTCCCAAAGTTTGGTCATCCCACCATCAAGGGTGTTTTGTTTACCGTCTATTGGATGTTTACCCTGATAGGCGAAAATGCCTGAAAACGCCTGTGAGTTTAATTCTTAAATGGTTAATGCTAGAACTTTGAAAATGTAGAAAAGCACTTCAGATCACAAGAACACACTGTATTTTTTTTCTTGTTCAAGTATCTCAAAGCTGAATCACTAGGTAACAAAAGAGTTTCAAACTCACAGAAAAGCATTTTAGCTAACTGGAAATAATTCCATGTTTCTTAGCTTCTGGGTACTAGGATTCTTTGTGTACTTCAATGAAACTCTGACAAAATGATTCTCTCTTGTGCCCCTCAAGGGCCCCCAAATTTGGTCATCTCACAATCACCGGTTTTTTGTTTAGAGCCTATTGGATGTTTACCCTGATTATGCGAATTTCACTAAAAACGCCTGTTAGTTTAATTCCTCAATGGTTAATGCTAGAACTTTGAAAATGTAGAAAAGCACTTCAGATCACAAGAGCACACTGTGCTTTCTGTCCTGGTTCAAGTATCTCAAACCTGAATCACTAGGTAACAAAAGAGTTTCAAACTCACAGAAAAGCGTTTTAGCGAACAGGAAATAATTCCATGTTTCTTAGCTTCTGGGCACTAGGTTTCTTTGTTTATTTCAATGAAACTCTGAAAAAATGATTCTCTCATGTGCCCTCAAGACTCCCCAAGTTTCTTCATCCCACCATCAAGGGTGTTTTGTTTACAGTCTATTGGATGTTTACCCTGATTAGACGAAAATACCTGAAAACGCCTGTGAGTTTAATTCTTAAATGGTTAATGCTAGAACATTGAAAAACGCAGAACAATACTTTAGTTCATAAGAGCAGACTGTGCTTCTAGCCTGGTTCAAGTATCTCAAAGCTGAATCACTAGGTAGCAAAAGAGTTTCAAACTCACAGAAAAGCGATTTAGCGAACTAAAAATAATTACATGTTTTCTTAGCTTCTGGGCACTAGGTTTCTTTGTGTATTTCAATGAAACTCTGAAAAAATGATTCTCTCATGGGCCCCTCAAGGCTCCCCAAGTTTGGTCATCCCACCATCAAGGGTGTTTTGTTTACAGTCTATTGGATGGTTACCCTGATTAGGCGAAAATCCCTAAAACGCCTGTGAGTTTAATTCTTAAATGGTTAATGCTAGAACTTTAAAAACGCAGAACAACATTTTAGTTCACAAGAGCACACTGTGCTTCTCTCCTGTTTAATGTATCTTAAAGCTGAATCACTAGGTAGCAAAAGAGTTTGAAACTCACAGAGAAGCGTTTTAGCCAACTGGAAATAATTCCATGTTTCTTAGCTTGTGGGGGTACAAGGTTTCTTTGTGTATTTCAATGAAACTCTGACAAAACGATTCTCTCTTGTGCCCCTCATGGCTGCCCAAATTTGGTCAATCCACCATCACGTGTTTTTTGTTTAGAGCCTATTGGATGTTTAGTCTGATTAGGCGAAATTCACTGAAAACGCCTATTAGTTTAATTCCTCAATGGTTAATGCTGGAACTTTGAAAATGCAGAAATGCACTTCAGTTCACAAGAGCACACTGTGCTTCTTTCCTGGTTCAAGTATCTCAAAGCTGAATCACTAGGTAGCAAAAGAGTTTCAAACTCACAGAAAAGCGTTTTAGCGAACTGGAAATAATTCCATGTTTCTTATCTTCTGGGCACTAGGTTTCTTTGTGTATTTCAATGAAACTCTGAAAAAATGATTCTCTCATGGGCCCCTCAAGGCTCCCCAAGTTTGGTCATCCCACCATCAAGGGTGTTTTTGTTTACAGTCTATTGGATGTTTACCCTGATTAGGCGAAAATCCCTAAAACGCCTGTGAGTTTAATTCTTAAATGTTTAATGCTAGAACTTTAAAAACGCAGAACAACACTTTAGTTCACAAGAGCACACTGTGCTTCTCTCCTGTTTAATGTATCTTAAAGCTGAATCACTAGGTAGCAAAAGAGTTTCAAACTCACAGAGAAGCGTTTTAGCCAACTGGAAATAATTCCATGTTTCTTAGCTTGTGGGTACTAGGTTTCTTTGTGTATTTCAATGAAACTCTGACAAAATGATTCCCTCTTGTGCCCCTCATGGCTCCCCAAATTTGGTCAATTCACCATCACGTGTTTTTTTTTTAGAGCCTATTGGATGTTTACCCTGATTAGGCGAAATTCACTGAAAACGCCTGTTAGTTTTAATTCCTCAATGGTTAATGCTAGAACTTTGAAAATGCATAAAAGCACTTCAGATCACAAGAGCACAATGTGCTACAGTCCTGGTTCAAGTATCTCAAAGGTGAATCACTAGGTAGCAAAAGAGTTTCAAACTCACAGAAAAGTGATTTAGCCAACTGGAAATAATTTCTTGTTTCTTAGCATCTGGGTACTACGTTTCTTTGTGCATTTCAGTGAAAACTCTGAAAAAATCATTCTCTCATGTGCCCCTCAAGGCTCCCCCAAGTTTGGTTCATCCCACCATCAAGGGTGATTTGTTTACAGTCTATTGGATGTTTACCCTGCTTAGGCGAAAATGCCTGGAAAACGCCTGTGAGTTTAATTGTTGAATGGTTAATGCTAGAACTCTAAAAACGCAGAACAACACTTTAGTTCACAAGAGCACACTGTGCTTCTCTCCTAGTTCAAGTATTTCAAAGCTGAATCACTAGGTAGCAAAAGAGTTTCAAACTCACAGAAAAGCGTTTTAGCCAACTGGAAATAATTCCATGTTTCTTACCTTGTGGGTATTAGGTTTCTTTGTGTATTTCAATGATACTCTGACAAAATGATTCTCTCTTGTGCCCCTCATGGCTCCCCAAATTTGGTCAATCCACGATCACGGGTTTTTTGTTTAGAGCCTATTGGATTTTTTCCCTGATTAGGCGAATTTCACTGAAAATGCCTGTAGTTTAATTCCTCAATGGTTAATGCTAGAACTTTGAAAATGCAGAAAAGCACTTCAGATCACAAAAGCACACTGTGCTTCTATCCTGGTTCAAGTATCTCAAAGGTGAATCACTAGGTAGCAAAAGAGTTTCAAACTCACAGAAAAGCGTTTTAGCGAACTGGAAATAATTCCATGTTTTTTAGCTTCTGGGCACTAGGTTTCTTTGTGTAATTCAATTAAACTCTGAAAAAATCATTCTCTCATGTGCCCCTCCAGGCTCCCCAAGTTTGGTCATC
The DNA here is from genome assembly GCA_025594165.1 of Tamias sibiricus. Lineage (NCBI taxonomy): Eukaryota > Metazoa > Chordata > Mammalia > Rodentia > Sciuridae > Tamias > Tamias sibiricus. Next base: position 327,218 of record JAKELJ010000023.1, on the reverse strand, counting down.
CCACCATCAAAGGGTGTTTTGTTTACAGTCTATTGGATGTTTACCCTGATTAGGCGAAAATGCCTGAAAACGCCTGTGAGTTTAATTGTTAAATGGTTAATGCTAGAAATTTAAAAATGCAGAACAACACTTTAGTTCACAAGAGCACACTGTGCTTCACTCCTGGTTCAACTATCTCAAAGCTGAATCACTAGGTAGCAAAAGAGTTTCAAACTCACAGAAAAGTGTTTTAGCCAACTGGAAATAATTCCATGTTTCTTACCTTGTGGGTATTAGGTTTCTTTGTGTATTTCAATGAAACTCTGACAATATGATTCTCTCTTGTGCCCCTCAGTGCTCCCCAAATTTGGTCAATCCACCATCACGGGTTTTTTGTTTAGAGCCTATTGGATGTTTACCCTGATTAGGCGAATTTCACTGAAAACGCCTGTAGTTTAATTCCACAATGGTTAATGCTAGAACTTTGAAAATGCAGAAAACCACTTCAGATCACAAGAGCACACTGTGCTTCTGTCCTGGTTCAAGTATCTCAAAGCTGAATCACTACGTAGCAAAAGAGTTTCAAACTCACAGAAAAGCGATTTAGCCAACTGGAAATAATTCCATATTTCTTAGCTTCTGGGTACTAGGTTTCCTTGTGTATTTCAATGAAACTCTGACAAAATGATTCTCTTTTGTGCCTCTCATGGCTCCCCAAATTTGGTCAATCCACCATCACGGGTTTTTTGTTTAGAGCCTATTGGATGTTTATCCTGATTAGGCGAATTTCACTGAAAACGCCTGTTAGTTTAATTCCTCAATGGTTAATGCTAGAACTTTGAAAATGCAGAAAAGCATTTCAAATCACAAGAGCACACTGTGCTTCTTTCCAGGTTCAAGAATCTCAAAGCTGAATCACTAGGTATCAAAAGAGTTTCAAACTCACAGAAAAGAGTTTTAGCGAACTGGAAATAATTCCATGTTTCATAGCTACTGGGCACTAGGTTTTCTTTGTGTATTTCAATGAAACTCTGAGAAAATGATTCTCTCATGGGCCCCTCAAGACTCCCCGAGTTTGGTCATCCCACCATCAAGGTGTTTTGTTTACAGTCTATGGGATGTTTACCCTGATTAGGCGAAAATGCCTGAAAACGCCTGTGAGTTTAATTCTTAAATGGTTAATGCTAGAACTTTAAAAATGCAGAACAAGACTTTAGTTCACAAGAGCACACTGTACTTCTGTCCTGGTTCAAGTATCTCAAAGCTGAATCACTAGGTAGCAAAAGAGATTCAAACTCACAGAAAAGCGTTTTAGCCAACTGGAAATAATTCCATGTTTCTTAGCTTGTGGGTACTAGGTTTCTTTGTGTATTTCAATGAAACTCTGACAAAATGATTCTCTCCTGTGCCCCTCAGTGCTCCCCAAATTTGGTCAATCCACCATCACGGGTTTTTTGTTTAGAGCCTATTGGATGTTTACCCTGATTAGGCGAATTTTCACTGAAAACGCCTGTAGTTTAATTCCTCAATGGTTAATGCTAGAACTTTGAAAAATGCAGAAAAGCACTTCAGATCACAAAAGCACACTGTGCTTCTGTCCTGGTTCAAGTATCTCAAAGCTGAATCACTGGGTAGCAAAAGAGTTTCAAACTCACAGAAAAGCGTTTTAGCTAACTGGAGAAATAATTCCAAGTTTCTTAGTTTCTGGGCACTAGGTTTCTTGTGTATTTCAATGAAACTCTGAAAAATGATTCTCTCATGTGGTCCTCAAGGCTCCAAAGTTTGGTCATCCCACCATCAAGGGTGTTTTGTTTACCGTCTATTGGATGTTTACCCTGATAGGCGAAAAATGCCTGAAAACGCCTGTGAGTTTAATTCTTAAATGGTTAATGCTAGAACTTTAAAAATGCAGAACAACACTTTAGTTCACAAGAGCACACTGTGCTTCTGTCCTGGTTCAAGTATCTTAAAGCTGAATCTCTCGGTAGCAAAGAGTTTCAAACTCACAGAAAAGCATTTTAGCCAACTGGAAATAATTCCATGTTTCTTAGCTTGTGGGTACTAGGTTTCTTTGTGTATTTCAATGAAACTCTGACAAAATAATTCTCTCTTGGGCCCCTCATGGCTCCCCAAATTTAGTCAATCCACCATCACGGGTTTTGTGTTTAGAGCCTATTGGATGTTTACACTGATTAGGCGAATTTCACTGAAAACGCCTGTAGTTTTAATTTTTCAATGGTTAATGCTAGAACTTTGAAAATGCAGAAAAACCACTTCAGATCACAAGAGCTCACTGTGCTTCTGTCCTGGTTCAAGGTATCTCAAAGCTGAATCACTACGTAGCAAAAGAGTTTCAAACTCACAGAAAAGCAATTTAGCCAACTGGAAATAATTCCATGTTTTATTAGCTTCTGGGTACAAGGGTTCTTTGTGTATTTCAATGAAACTCTGACAAAATGATTCTCTCTTGTGCCCCTCATGGCTCCCCAAATTTGGTCATCCCACCATCACGGGTTTTTGTTTAGAGTTATTGGATGTTAACCCTGATTAGGCGAATTTCACTGAAAACGCCTGTAGTTAATTCCTCAAATGGTTAAAGCTAGAACTTTGAAAAATGCATAAAAGCACTTCATATCACAAGAGCACACTGTGCTTCTGTCCTGGTTCAAGT
>JAKELJ010000023.1:298601-324468 GCA_025594165.1 Tamias sibiricus | reverse complement strand
GGGTGAGTCTCTTAATGGTTATACTTAATACTTAACACTTAATATATATATTAATTATTATTATATTACTTAATATATAGTTACCTATTGTACTATTATGGGTAAGTTACTCTCAGACTTTAAAAATATGTAGTATATATAATACACATTTGTTGCTTTATAATCATAAATTATTAAATCTGAACATATTTTCTCATGCATGACAGTAATTTTGAATAGTATAAGACAACTTACAACATGTAATTTTTGGCCAATGTGCTAAAAGATGACATTTTAGTAGGTAGGAATGACTCATTGCTTATTTAAGTTCAAGGTGTAAATTGACATTTCATTTACATCTTCATAAAATATAACTCCCTTTGTCTTACCTTCAGTAATAACCAGGGTCACTCTGCATACAAATACGCTGGCTGAGAGTCCCATGCTCCAGTCAGTAAGCTGGTACATGAATCCTAGCTCCCATTCAATGGCCACATGACTTGAGCTAGTTACTTAACTTCTCTAAGCTTTTGATTTCCTTCTCTGTTAAACAAAGATACTGATAGTATCTGAAAGTTAAGTGAGAAAATGTGCCAAAATATTTAGCACAGTGACTGGACCACTTAATAACCACTCCGTAGCATAAACATATAACTCCTCTGTGGATAAAATCAATCAACACTGAGCACACGGATTGAAACTTTGAAATTCCTAAACCAGAACAAGCTGCTGGGCTCTGACCGGTCCCATCTATTCTTAATGGTTTACTTAAAATAAGCCTAGTTTGGATAAATATCACTAAGAATATTATACTTGTTGAAGATTTCTCTCATAAGCCACTTATGTGGGTGCCTAAAAGGCTTGGATTGTCCTTTTCAGGCACAAAATATCTCCTCGCGCACCTAGAAATAATAACCAGTTTTGATCCTAAATCTGACAAGTGTTGTGAACCTTCACGAGAAATCTAAACATATGAAAAATGCTTGCCCCATATTCCACACTCTTTTCCAATCATCTGAAGCCTTAGTTCACAAGAGCACACTGTGCTTCTCTCCTATTTAATGTATCTTAAAGCTGAATCACTAGGTAGCAAAAGAGTTTCAAACTCACAGAGAAGCGTTTTAGCCAACTGGAAATAATTCCATGTTTCTTAGCTTGTGGGTACTAGGTTTCTTTGTGTATTTCAATGAAACTCTGACAAAATGATTCTCTCTTGTGCCCCTCATGGCTCCCCAAATTTGGTCAATCCACCATCACGTGTTTTTTTTTTTTAGAGCCTATTGGATGTTTACCCTGATTAGGCGAAAATTCACTGAAAACGCCTGTTAGTTTAATTCCTCAATGGTTAATGCTAGAACTTTGAAAATGCAGAAATGCACTTCAGATCACAAGAGCACACTGTGCTTCTTTCCTGGTTCAAGTATCTCAAAGCTGAATCACTAGGTAGCAATAGAGTTTCAAACTCACAGAAAAGCGTTTTAGCCAACTGGAAATAATTCCATGTTTCTTAGCTTCTGGGCACTAGGTTTCTTTGTGTATTTCAATGAAACTCTGAAAAAATGATTCTCTCATGTGCCCTTCAAGGTTCCCCAAGTTTGGTCATCCCACCATCCAGGGTGTTTCGTTTACAGTCTATTGGATGTTTACCCTGATTAGGCGAAAATGCCTGAAAACGCCTGTGAGTTTAATTCTTAAATGGTTAATGTAAAACTTTAAAAACGCAGAACAACACTTTAGTTCACAAGAGCACACTGTGCTTCTCTCCTGGTTAATGTATCTCAAAGCTGAATCACTAGGTAGCAAAAGAGTTTCAAACTCACAGAAAAGCGTTTTAGCCAACTGGAAATAATTCCATGTTTCTTAGCTTCTGGGCACTAGGTTTCTTTGTGTATTTCAATGAAACTCTGAAAAAATGATTCTCTCTCATGTGCCCCTCAAGGTTCCCCAAGTTTGGTCATCCCACCATCAAGGGTGTTTTGTTTACAGTCTATTGGATGTTTACCCTGATTAGGCGAAAATGCCTGAAAACGCCTGTGAGTTTAATTCTTAAATGGTTAATGCTAGAACTTTTAAAAACGCAGAACAACACTTTAGTTCACAAGAGCACACTGTGCTTCTCTCCTGGTTCAATGTATCTCAAAGCTGAATCACTAGGTAGCAAAAGAGTTTCAAACTCACAAAAAAGCGTTTTTAGCCAACTGGAAATAATTCCATGTTTCTTAGCTTGTGGGTACTAGGTTTTTTTGTGTATTTCAATGAAACTCTGAAAAAATGATTCTCTCTTGTGCCCCTCATGGCTCCCCAAATTTGGTCATCCACCATCACGTGTTTTTTGTTTTTAGAGCCTATTGGATGTTTACCCTGATTAGGCGAAATTCACTGAAAACGCCTGTTAGTTTAATTCCTCAATGGTTAATGCTAGAACTTTGAAAATGCAGAAATGCACTTCAGATCACAAGAGCAGACTGTGCTTCTTTCCTGGTTCAAGTATCTCAAAGCTGAATCACTAGGTAGCAAAAGAGTTTCAAACTCACAGAAAAGCGTTTTAGCGAACTGGAAATAATTCCATGTTTCTTATCTTCTGGGCACTAGGTTTCTTTGTGTATTTCAATGAAACTCTGAAAAAATGATTCTCTCATGGGCCCCTCAAGGCTCCCCAAGTTTGGTCATCCCACCATCAAGGGTGTTTTGTTTACAGTCTATTGGATGTTTACCCTGATTAGGCGAAAATCCCTAAAACGCCTGTGAGTTTAATTCTTAAATGGTTAATGCTAGAACTTTAAAAACGCAGAACAACACTTTAGTTCACAAGAGCACACTGTGCTTCTCTCCTGGTTTAATGTATCTTAAAGCTGAATCACTAGGTAGCAAAAGAGTTTCAAACTCACAGAGAAGCGTTTTAGCCAACTGGAAATAATTCCATGTTTCTTAGCTTGTGGGTACTAGGTTTCTTTGTGTATTTCAATGAAACTCTGACAAAATGATTCTCTCTTGTGCCCCTCATGGCTCCCCAAATTTGGTCAATCCACCATCACGTGTTTTTTGTTTAGAGCCTATTGGATGTTTACCCTGATTAGGCGAAATTCACTGAAAACGCCTGTTAGTTTAATTCCTCAATGGTTAATGCTAGAACTTTGAAAATGCAGAAATGCACTTCAGATCACAAGAGCACACTGTGCTTCTTTCCTGGTTCAAGTATCTCAAAGCTGAATCACTAGGTAGCAAAAGAGTTTCAAACTCACAGAAAAGCGTTTTAGCCAACTGGATAATAATTCCATGTTTCTTAGCTTCTGGGCACTAGGTTTCTTTGTGTATTTCAATGAAAACTCTGAAAAAATGATTCTCTCATGTGTGTTTCCCTCAAGGCTCCCCAAGTTTGGTCATCCCACCATCGCCCCTCAATGTTCCCCCAGGTGTTTTTTGTTTACAGTCTATTGGATGTTTACCCTGATTAGGCGAAAATGCCTGAAAACGCCTGTGAGTTTAATTCTTAAATGGTTAATGCTAGAACTTTAAAAACGCAGAACAACACTTTAGTTCACAAGAGCACACTGTGCTTCTCTCCTGGTTAATGTATCTCAAAGCTGAATCACTAGGTAGCAAAAGAGTTTCAAACTCACAAAAAAGCGTTTTAGCCAACTGGAAATAATTCCATGTTTCTTAGCTTGTGGGTACTAGGTTTCTTTGTGTATTTCAATGAAACTCTGAAAAAATGATTCTCTCTTGTGCCCCTCAATGGCTCCCCAAATTTGGTCCATCCACCATCACGTGTTTTTTTTTTAGAGCCTATTGGATGTTTACCCTGATTAGGCGAAATTCACTGAAAATGCCTGTTAGTTTAATTCCTCAATGGTTAATGCTAGAACTTTGAAAATGCAGAAATGCACTTCAGATCACAAGAGCAGACTGTGCTTCTTTCCTGGTTCAAGTATCTCAAAGCTGAATCACTAGGTAGCAAAAGAGTTTCAAACTCACAGAAAAGCGTTTTAGCGAACTGGAAATAATTCCATGTTTCTTATCTTCTGGGCACTAGGTTTCCTTTGTGTATTTCAATGAAACTCTGAAAAAATGATTCTCTCATGGGCCCCTCAAGGCTCCCCAAGTTTGGTCATCCCACCATCAAGGGTGTTTTGTTTACAGTCTATTGGATGTTTACCCTGATTAGGCGAAAATCCCTAAAACGCCTGTGAGTTTAATTCTTAAATGGTTAATGCTAGAACTTTAAAAACGCAGAACAACACTTTAGTTCACAAGAGCACACTGTGCTTCTCTCCTATTTAATGTATCTTAAAGCTGAATCACTAGGTAGCAAAAGAGTTTCAAACTCACAGAGAAGCGTTTTAGCCAACTGGAAATAATTCCATGTTTCTTAGCTGGTGGGTACTAGGTTTCTTTGTGTATTTCAATGAAACTCTGACAAAATGATTCTCTCTTGTGCCCCTCATGGCTCCCCAAATTTGGTCAATCCACCATCACGTGTTTTTTGTTTTAGAGCCTATTGGATGTTTACCCTGATTAGGCGAAATTCACTGAAAACGCCTGTTAGTTTAATTCCTCAATGGTTAATGCTAGAACTTTGAAAATGCAGAAATGCACTTCAGATCACAAGAGCACACTGTGCTTCTTTCCTGGTTCAAGTATCTCAAAGCTGAATCACTAGGTAGCAAAAGAGTTTCAAACTCACAGAAAAGCGTTTTAGCCAACTGGAAATAATTCCATGTTTCTTAGCTTCTGGGCACTAGGTTTTTTTTTGTGTATTTCAATGAAACTCTGAAAAAATGATTCTCTCATGTGCCCCTCAAGGCTCCCCAAGTTTGGTCATCCCCCATCCAGGCTGTTTTTTTTACAATCTATTGGATGTTTACCCTGATTAGGCAAAAATGCCTGAAAACGCCTGTGAGTTTAATTCTTAAATGGTTAATGCTAGAACTTTAAAAACGCAGAACAACACTTTAGTTCACAAGAGCACACTGTGCTTCTCTCCTGGTTAATGTATCTCAAAGCTGAATCACTAGGTAGCAAAAGAGTTTCAAACTCACAGAAAAGCGTTTTAGCCAACTGGAAATAATTCCATGTTTCTTAGCTTGTGGGTACTAGTTTCTTTGTGTATTTCAATGAAACTCTGACAAAATGATTCTCTCTTGTGCCCCTCATGGCTCCCCAAATTTGGTCAATCCACCATCACGTGTTTTTGTTTTTAGAGCCTATTGGATGTTTACCCTGATTAGGCGAAATTCACTGAAAATGCCTGTTAGTTTAATTCCTCAATGGTTAATGCTAGAACTTTGAAAATGCAGAAATGCACTTCAGATCACAAGAGCACACTGTGCTTCTTTCCTGGTTCAAGTATCTCAAAGCTGAATCACTAGGTAGCAAAAGAGTTTCAAACTCACAGAAAAGCGTTTTAGCCAACTGGAAATAATTCCATGTTTCTTAGCTTCTGGGTACTAGGTTTCTTTGTGTATTTCAATGAAACTCTGAAAAAATGATTCTCTCATGTGCCCTTCAAGGTTCCCCAAGTTTGGTCATCCCACCATCCAGGGTGTTTTGTTTACAGTCTATTGGATGTTTACCCTGATTAGGCGAAAATGCCTGAAAACGCCTGTGAGTTTAATTCTTAAATGGTTAATGTAAAACTTTGAAAACGCAGAACAACACTTTAGTTCACAAGAGCACACTGTGCTTCTCTCCTGGTTAATGTATCTCAAAGCTGAATCACTAGGTAGCAAAAGAGTTTCAAACTCACAGAAAAGCGTTTTAGCCAACTGGAAATAATTCCATGTTTCTTAGCTTCTGGGCACTAGGTTTCTTAGTGTATTTCAATGAAACTCTGAAAAAAATGATTCTCTCATGTGCCCCTCAAGGCTCCCCAAGTTTGGTCATCCCACCATCCAGGGTGTTTTGTTTACAGTCTATTGGATGTTTACCCTGATTAGGCGAAAATGCCTGAAAACGCCTGTGAGTTTAATTCTTAAATGGTTAATGCTAGAACTTTAAAAACGCAGAACAACACTTTAGTTCACAAGAGCACACTGTGCTTCTCTCCTATTTAATGTATCTTAAAGCTGAATCACTAGGTAGCAAAAGAGTTTCAAACTCACAGAGAAGCGTTTTAGCCAACTGGAAATAATTCCATGTTTCTTAGCTTGTGGGTACTAGGTTTCTTTGTGTATTTCAATGAAACTCTGACAAAATGATTCTCTCTTGTGCCCCTCATGGCTCCCCAAATTTGGTCAATCCACCATCACGTGTTTTTTTTTTAGAGCCTATTGGATGTTTACCCTGATTAGGCGAAATTCACTGAAAACGCCTGTTAGTTTAATTCCTCAATGGTTAATGCTAGAACTTTGAAAATGCAGAAATGCACTTCAGATCACAAGAGCACACTGTGCTTCTTTCCTGGTTCAAGTATCTCAAAGCTGAATCACTAGGTAGCAAAAGAGTTTCAAACTCACAGAAAAGCGTTTTAGCCAACTGGAAATAATTCCATGTTTCTTAGCTTCTGGGCACTAGGTTTTCTTTGTGTATTTCAATGAAACTCTGAAAAAATGATTCTCTCATGTGCCCTTCAAGGCTCCCCAAGTTTGGTCATCCCACCATCCAGGGTGTTTTCGTTTACAGTCTATTGGATGTTTACCCTGATTAGGCGAAAATGCCTAAAACGCCTGTGAGTTTAATTTTTAAATGGTTAATGTAAACTTTAAAAACGCAGAACAACACTTTAGTTCACAAGAGCACACTGTGCTTCTCTCCTGGTTAATGTATCTCAAAGCTGAATCACTAGGTAGCAAAAGAGTTTCAAACTCACAGAAAAGCGTTTTAGCCAACTGGAAATAATTCCATGTTTCTTAGCTTCTGGGCACTAGGTTTCTTAGTGTATTTCAATGAAACTCTGAAAAAATGATTCTCTCATGTGCCCCTCAATGTTCCCCAAGTTTGGTCATCCCACCATCAAGGGTGTTTTGTTTACAGTCTATTGGATGTTTACCCTGATTAGGCGAAAATGCCTGAAAACGCCTGTGAGTTTAATTCTTAAATGGTTAATGCTAGAACTTTAAAAACGCAGAACAACACTTTAGTTCACAAGAGCACACTGTGCTTCTCTCCTGGTTCATGTATCTCAAAGCTGAATCACTAGGTAGCAAAAGAGTTTCAAACTCACAAAAAAGCGTTTTAGCCAACTGGAAATAATTCCATGTTTCTTAGCTTGTGGGTACTAGGTTTTTTTGTGTATTTCAATGAAACTCTGACAAAATGATTCTCTCTTGTGCCCCTCATGGCTCCCCAAATTTGGACCATCCACCATCACGTGTTTTTTGTTTAGAGCCTATTGGATGTTTACCCTGAATAGGCGAAATTCACTGAAAATGCCTGTTAGTTTAAATTCCTCAATGGTTAATGCTAGAACTTTGAAAATGCAGAAATGCACTTCAGATCACAAGAGCAGACTGTGCTTCTTTCCTGGTTCAAGTATCTCAAAGCTGAATCACTAGGTAGCAAAAGAGTTTCAAACTCACAGAAAAGCGTTTTAGCGAACTGGAAATAATTCCATGTTTCTTATCTTCTGGGCACTAGGTTCTTTGTGTATTTCAATGAAACTCTGAAAAAATGATTCTCTCATGGGCCCCTCAAGGCTCCCCAAGTTTGGTCATCCCACCATCAAGGGTGTTTTGTTTACAGTCTATTGGATATTTACCCTGATTAGGCGAAAATCCCTAAAACGCCTGTGAGTTTAATTCTTAAATGGTTAATGCTAGAACTTTTTAAAAACGCAGAACAACACTTTAGTTCACAAGAGCACACTGTGCTTCTCTCCTATTTAATGTATCTTAAAGCTGAATCACTAGGTAGCAAAAGAGTTTCAAACTCACAGAGAAGCGTTTTAGCCAACTGGAAATAATTCCATGTTTCTTAGCTTGTGGGTACTAGGTTTCTTTGTGTATTTCAATGAAACTCTGACAAAATGATTCCCTCTTGTGCCCCTCATGGCTCCCCAAATTTGGTCAATCCACCATCACGTGTTTTTTTTTTTAGAGCCTATTGGATGTTTACCCTGATTAGGCGAAATTCACTGAAAACGCCTGTTAGTTTAATTCCTCAATGGTTAATGCTAGAACTTTGAAAATGCAGAAATGCACTTCAGATCACAAGAGCACACTGTGCTTCTTTCCTGGTTCAAGTATCTCAAAGCTGAATCACTAGGTAGCAAAAGAGTTTCAAACTCACAGAAAAGCGTTTTAGCCAACTGGAAATAATTCCATGTTTCTTAGCTTCTGGGCACTAGGTTTCTTTGTGTATTTCAATGAAACTCTGAAAAAATGATTCTCTCATGTGCCCTTCAAGGTTCCCCAAGTTTGGTCATCCCACCATCCAGGTGTGTTTCGTTTACAGTCTATTGGATGTTTACCCTGATTAGGCGAAAATGCCTGAAAACGCCTGTGAGTTTAATTCTTAAATGGTTAATGTAAAACTTTAAAAACGCAGAACAACACTTTAGTTCACAAGAGTACACTGTGCTTCTCTCCTGGTTAATGTATCTCAAAGCTGAATCACTAGGTAGCAAAAGAGTTTCAAACTCACAGAAAAGCGTTTTAGCCAACTGGAAATAATTCCATGTTTCTTAGCTTCTGGGCACTAGGTTTCTTAGTGTATTTCAATGAAACTCTGAAAAAATGATTCTCTCATGTGCCCCTCAATGTTCCCCAAGTTTGGTCATCCCACCATCAAGGGTGTTTTGTTTACAGTCTATTGGATGTTTACCCTGATTAGGCGAAAATGCCTGAAAACGCCTGTGAGTTTAATTCTTAAATGGTTAATGCTAGAACTTTAAAAACGCAGAACAACACTTTAGTTCACCAGAGCACACTGTGCTTCTCTCCTGGTTCATGTATCTAAAAGCTGAATCACTAGGTAGCAAAAGAGTTTCAAACTCACACAAAAAGCGTTTTAGCCAACTGGAAATAATTCCATGTTTCTTAGCTTGTGGGTACTAGGTTTTTTTGTGTATTTCAATGAAACTGTGAAAAAATGATTCTCTCTTGTGTCCCTCATGGCTCCCCAAATTTGGACCATCCACCATCACGTGTTTTTTGTTTAGAGCCTATTGGATGTTTACCCTGAATAGGCGAAATTCACTGAAAATGCCTGTTAGTTTAATTCCTCAATGGTTAATGCTAGAACTTTGAAAATGCAGAAATGCACTTCAGATCACAAGAGCAGACTGTGCTTCTTTCCTGGTTCAAGTATCTCAAAGCTGAATCACTAGGTAGCAAAAGAGTTTCAAACTCAGAGAAAAGCGTTTTAGCGAACTGGAAATAATTCCATGTTTCTTATCTTCTGGGCACTAGGTTTCCTTTGTGTATTTCAATGAAACTCTGAAAAAAATGATTCTCTCATGGGCCCCTCAAGGCTCCCCAAGTTTGGTCATCCCACCATCAAGGGTGTTTTGTTTACAGTCTATTGGATATTTACCCTGATTAGGCGAAAATCCCTAAAACGCCTGTGAGTTTAATTCTTAAATGGTTAATGCTAGAACTTTAAAAACGCAGAACAACACTTTAGTTCACAAGAGCACACTGTGCTTCTCTCCTATTTAATGTATCTTAAAGCTGAATCACTAGGTAGCAAAAGAGTTTCAAACTCACAGAGAAGCGTTTTAGCCAACTGGAAATAATTCCATGTTTCTTAGCTTGTGTGGTACTAGGTTTCTTTGTGTATTTCAATGAAACTCTGACAAAATGATTCCCTCTTGTGCCCCTCATGGCTCCCCAAATTTGGTCAATCCACCATCACGTGTTTTTGTTTTAGAGCCTATTGGATGTTTACCCTGATTAGGCGAAATTCACTGAAAACGCCTGTTAGTTTAATTCCTCAATGGTTAATGCTAGAACTTTGAAAATGCAGAAATGCACTTCAGATCACAAGAGCACACTGTGCTTCTTTCCTGGTTCAAGTATCTCAAAGCTGAATCACTAGGTAGCATAAGAGTTTCAAACTCACAGAAAAGCGTTTTAGCCAACTGGAAATAATTCCATGTTTCTTAGCTTCTGGGCACTAGGTTTTTTTGTGTATTTCAATGAAACTCTGAAAAAATGATTCTCTCATGTGCCCCTCAAGGCTCCCCAAGTTTGGTCATCCCACCATCCAGGCTGTTTTGTTTACAATCTATTGGATGTTTACCCTGATTAGGCAAAAATGCCTGAAAACGCCTGTGAGTTTAATTCTTAAATGGTTAATGCTAGAACTTTAAAAACGCAGAACAACACTTTAGTTCACAAGAGCACACTGTGCTTCTCTCCTGATTAATGTATCTCAAAGCTGAATCACTAGGTAGCAAAAGAGTTTCAAACTCACAGAAAAGCGTTTTAGCCAACTGGAAATAATTCCATGTTTCTTAGCTTGTGGGTACTAAGTTTCTTTGTGTATTTCAATGAAACTCTGACAAAATGATTCCCTCTTGTGCCCCTCATGGCTCCCCAAATTTGGTCAATCCACCATCACGTGTTTTTGTTTTAGAGCCTATTGGATGTTTACCCTGATTAGGCGAAATTCACTGAAAACGCCTGTTAGTTTAATTCCTCAATGGTTAATGCTAGAACTTTGAAAATGCAGAAATGCACTTCAGATCACAAGAGCACACTGTGCTTCTTTCCTGGTTCAAGTATCTCAAAGCTGAATCACTAGGTAGCTAAAAGAGTTTCAAACTCACAGAAAAGCGTTTTAGCCAACTGGAAATAATTCCATGTTTCTTAGCTTCTGGGCACTAGGTTTCTTTGTGTATTTCAATGAAACTCTGAAAAAATGATTCTCTCATGTGCCCTTCAAGGTTCCCCAAGTTTGGTCATCCCACCATCAGGGTGTTTCGTTTACAATCTATTGGATGTTTACCCTGATTAGGCGAAAATGCCTGAAAACGCCTGTGAGTTTAATTCTTAAATGGTTAATGTAAAACTTTAAAAACGCAGAACAACACTTTAGTTCACAAGAGCACACTGTGCTTCTCTCCTGGATAATGTATCTCAAAGCTGAATCACTAGGTAGCAAAAGAGTTTCAAACTCACAGAAAAGCGTTTTAGCCAACTGGAAACAATTCCATGTTTCTTAGCTTCTGGGCACTAGGTTTCTTAGTGTATTTCAATGAAACTCTGAAAAAATGATTCTCTCATGTGCCCCTCAATGTTCCCCAAGTTTGGTCATCCCACCATCAAGGGTGTGTTTTTGTTTACAGTCTATTGGATGTTTACCCTGATTAGGCGAAAATGCCTGAAAACGCCTGTGAGTTTAATTCTTAAATGGTTAATGCTAGAACTTTAAAAACGCAGAACAACACTTTAGTTCACAAGAGCACACTGTGCTTCTCTCCTGGTTCATGTATCTCAAAGCTGAATCACTAGGTAGCAAAAGAGTTTCAAACTCACAAAAAAGCGTTTTAGCCAACTGGAAATAATTCCATGTTTCTTAGCTTGTGGGTACTAGGTTTTTTTGTGTATTTCAATGAAACTCTGACAAAATGATTCTCTCTTGTGCCCCTCATGGCTCCCCAAATTTGGACCATCCACCATCACGTGTTTTTTGTTTAGAGCCTATTGGATGTTTACCCTGAATAGGCGAAATTCACTGAAAATGCCTGTTAGTTTAATTCCTCAATGGTTAATGCTAGAACTTTGAAAATGCAGAAATGCACTTCAGATCACAAGAGCAGACTGTGCTTCTTTCCTGGTTCAAGTATCTCAAAGCTGAATCACTAGGTAGCAAAAGAGTTTCAAACTCACAGAAAAGCGTTTTAGCGAACTGGAAATAATTCCATGTTTCTTATCTTCTGGGCACTAGGGTTCTTTGTGTATTTCAATGAAACTCTGAAAAAATGATTCTCTCATGGGCCCCTCAAGGCTCCCCAAGTTTGGTCATCCCACCATCAAGGGTGTTTTGTTTACAGTCTATTGGATGTTTACCCTGATTAGGCGAAAATCCCTAAAACGCCTGTGAGTTTAATTCTTAAATGGTTAATGCTAGAACTTTAAAAACGCAGAACAACACTTTAGTTCACAAGAGCACACTGTGCTTCTCTCCTATTTAATGTATCTTAAAGCTGAATCACTAGGTAGCAAAAGAGTTTCAAACTCACAGAAAGCGTTTTAGCCAACTGGAAATAATTCCATGTTTCTTAGCTTGTGGGTACTAGGTTTCTTTGTGTATTTCAATGAAACTCTGACAAAATGATTCTCTCTTGTGCCCCTCATGGCTCCCCAAATTTGGTCAATCCACCATCACGTGTTTTTTTTTTTTAGAGCCTATTGGATGTTTACCCTGATTAGGCGAAATTCACTGAAAACGCCTGTTAGTTTAATTCCTCAATGGTTAATGCTAGAACTTTGAAAATGCAGAAATGCACTTCAGATCACAAGAGCACACTGTGCTTCTTTCCTGGTTCAAGTATCTCAAAGCTGAATCACTAGGTACTAAAAGAGTTTCAAACTCACAGAAAAGCGTTTTAGCCAACTGGAAATAATTCCATGTTTCTTAGCTTCTGGGCACTAGGTTTCTTTGTGTATTTCAATGAAACTCTGAAAAAATGATTCTCTCATGTGCCCTTCAAGGTTCCCCAAGTTTGGTCATCCCACCATCCAGGGTGTTTCGTTTACATCTATTGGATGTTTACCCTGATTAGGCGAAAATGCCTGAAAACGCCTGTGAGTTTAATTCTTAAATGGTTAATGTAAAACTTTAAAAACGCAGAACAACACTTTAGTTCACAAGAGCACACTGTGCTTCTCTCCTGGTTAATGTATCTCATAGCTGAATCACTAGGTAGCAAAAGAGTTTCAAACTCACAGAAAAGCGTTTTAGCCAACTGGAAACAATTCCATGTTTCTTAGCTTCTGGGCACTAGGTTTCTTAGTGTATTTCAATGAAACTCTGAAAAAATGATTCTCTCATGTGCCCCTCAAGGTTCCCCAAGTTTGGTCATCCCACCATCAAGGGTGTTTTGTTTACAGTCTATTGGATGTTTACCCTGATTAGGCGAAAATGCCTGAAAACGCCTGTGAGTTTAATTCTTAAATGGTTAATGCTAGAACTTTTAAAAACGCAGAACAACACTTTAGTTCACAAGAGCACACTGTGCTTCTCTCCTGGTTCATGTATCTCAAAGCTGAATCACTAGGTAGCAAAAGAGTTTCAAACGCACAAAAAAGCGTTTTAGCCAACTGGAAATAATTCCATGTTTCTTAGCTTGTGGGTACTAGGTTTTTTTTGTGTATTTCAATGAAACTCTGACAAAATGATTCTCTCTTGTGCCCCTCATGGCTCCCCAAATTTGGACCATCCACCATCACGTGTTTTTTGTTTAGAGCCTATTGGATGTTTACCCTGAATAGGCGAAATTCACTGAAAATGCCTGTTAGTTTAATTCCTCAATGGTTAATGCTAGAACTTTGAAAATGCAGAAATGCACTTCAGATCACAAGAGCAGACTGTGCTTCTTTCCTGGTTCAAGTATCTCAAAGCTGAATCACTAGGTAGCAAAAGAGTTTCAAACTCACAGAAAAGCGTTTTAGCGAACTGGAAATAATTCCATGTTTCTTATCTTCTGGGCACTAGGGTTTCTTTGTGTATTTCAATGAAACTCTGAAAAAATGATTCTCTCATGGGCCCCTCAAGGCTCCCAAGTTTGGTCATCCCACCATCAAGGGTGTTTTGTTTACAGTCTATTGGATGTTTACCCTGATTAGGCGAAAATCCCTAAAACGCATGTGAGTTTAATTCTTAAATGGTTAATGCTAGAACTTTAAAAACGCAGAACAACACTTTAGTTCACAAGAGCACACTGTGCTTCTCTCCTATTTAATGTATCTTAAAGCTGAATCACTAGGTAGCAAAAGAGTTTCAAACTCACAGAGAAGCGTTTTAGCCAACTGGAAATAATTCCATGTTTCTTAGCTTGTGGGTACTAGGTTTCTTTGTGTATTTCAATGAAACTCTGACAAAATGATTCTCTCTTGTGTCCCTCATGGCTCCCCAAATTTGGTCAATCCACCATCACGTGTTTTTTTTTTTTTAGAGCCTATTGGATGTTTACCCTGATTAGGCGAAATTCACTGAAAACGCCTGTTAGTTTAATTCCTCAATGGTTAATGCTAGAACTTTGAAAATGCAGAAATGCACTTCAGAACACAAGAGCACACTGTGCTTCTTTCCTGGTTCAAGTATCTCAAAGCTGAATCACTAGGTACTAAAAGAGTTTCAAACTCACAGAAAAGCGTTTTAGCCAACTGGAAATAATTCCATGTTTCTTAGCTTCTGGGCACTAGGTTTCTTTGTGTATTTCAATGAAACTCTGAAAAAATGATTCTCTCATGTGCCCTTCAAGGTTCCCCAAGTTTGGTCATCCCACCATCCAGGGTGTTTTTCGTTTACAGTCTATTGGATGTTTACCCTGATTAGGCGAAAATGCCTGAAAACGCCTGTGAGTTTAATTCTTAAATGGTTAATGTAAAACTTTAAAAACGCAGAACAACACTTTAGTTCACAAGAGCACACTGTGCTTCTCTCCTGGTTAATGTATCTCATAGCTGAATCACTAGGTAGCAAAAGAGTTTCAAACTCACAGAAAAGCGTTTTAGCCAACTGGAAATAATTCCATGTTTCTTAGCTTCTGGGCACTAGGTTTCTTAGTGTATTTCAATGAAACTCTGAAAAAATGATTCTCTCATGTGCCCCTCAAGGTTCCCCCAGTTTGGTCATCCCACCATCAAGGGTGTTTTGTTTACAGTCTATTGGATGTTTACCCTGATTAGGCGAAAATGCCTGAAAACGCCTGTGAGTTTAATTCTTAAATGGTTAATGCTAGAACTTTAAAAACGCAGAACAACACTTTAGTTCACAAGAGCACACTGTGCTTCTCTCCTGGTTCATGTATCTCAAAGCTGAATCACTAGGTAGCAAAAGAGTTTCAAACTCACAAAAAAGCGTTTTAGCCAACTGGAAATAATTCCATGTTTCTTAGCTTGTGGGTACTAGGTTTTTTTGTGTATTTCAATGAAACTCTGACAAAATGATTCTCTCTTGTGCCCCTCATGGCTCCCCAAATTTGGACCATCCACCATCACGTGTTTTTTGTTTAGAGCCTATTGGATGTTTACCCTGAATAGGCGAAATTCACTGAAAATGCCTGTTAGTTTAATTCCTCAATGGTTAATGCTAGAACTTTGAAAATGCAGAAATGCACTTCAGATCACAAGAGCAGACTGTGCTTCTTTCCTGGTTCAAGTATCTCAAAGCTGAATCACTAGGTAGCAAAAGAGTTTCAAACTCAGAGAAAAGCGTTTTAGCGAACTGGAAATAATTCCATGTTTCTTATCTTCTGGGCACTAGGTTTCTTTGTGTATTTCAATGAAACTCTGAAAAAATGATTCTCTCATGTGCCCCTCAAGGCTCCCCAAGTTTGGTCATCCCACCATCAAGGGTGTTTTGTTTACAGTCTATTGGATATTTACCCTGATTAGGCGAAAATCCCTAAAACGCCTGTGAGTTTAATTCTTAAATGGTTAATGCTAGAACTTTAAAAACGCAGAACAACACTTTAGTTCACAAGAGCACACTGTGCTTCTCTCCTATTTAATGTATCTTAAAGCTGAATCACTAGGTAGCAAAAGAGTTTCAAACTCACAGAGAAGCGTTTTAGCCAACTGGAAATAATTCCATGTTTCTTAGCTTGTGGGTACTAGGTTTCTTTGTGTATTTCAATGAAACTCTGACAAAATGATTCTCTCTTGTGTCCCTCATGGCTCCCCAAATTTGGTCAATCCACCATCACGTGTTTTTTTTTTTTTAGAGCCTATTGGATGTTTACCCTGATTAGGCGAAATTCACTGAAAACGCCTGTTAGTTTAATTCCTCAATGGTTAATGCTAGAACTTTGAAAATGCAGAAATGCACTTCAGAACACAAGAGCACACTGTGCTTCTTTCCTGGTTCAAGTATCTCAAAGCTGAATCACTAGGTACTAAAAGAGTTTCAAACTCACAGAAAAGCGTTTTAGCCAACTGGAAATAATTCCATGTTTCTTAGCTTCTGGGCACTAGGTTTCTTTGTGTATTTCAATGAAACTCTGAAAAAATGATTCTCTCATGTGCCCTTCAAGGTTCCCCAAGTTTGGTCATCCCACCATCCAGGGTGTTTCGTTTACAATCTATTGGATGTTTACCCTGATTAGGCGAAAATGCCTGAAAACGCCTGTGAGTTTAATTCTTAAATGGTTAATGTAAAACTTTAAAAAGGCAGAACAACACTTTAGTTCACAAGAGCACACTGTGCTTCTCTCCTGGATAATGTATCTCAAAGCTGAATCACTAGGTAGCAAAAGAGTTTCAAACTCACAGAAAAGCGTTTTAGCCAACTGGAAACAATTCCATGTTTCTTAGCTTCTGGGCACTAGGTTTCTTAGTGTATTTCAATGAAACTCTGAAAAAATGATTCTCTCATGTGCCCCTCAAGGTTCCCCAGTTTGGTCATCCCACCATCAAGGGTGTTTTGTTTACAGTCTATTGGATGTTTACCCTGATTAGGCGAAAATGCCTGAAAACGCCTGTGAGTTTAATTCTTAAATGGTTAATGCTAGAACTTTAAAAACGCAGAACAACACTTTAGTTCACAAGAGCACACTGTGCTTCTCTCCTGGTTCATGTATCTCAAAGCTGAATCACTAGGTAGCAAAAGAGTTTCAAACTCACAAAAAGCGTTTTAGCCAACTGGAAATAATTCCATGTTTCTTAGCTTGTGGGTACTAGGTTTTTTTGTGTATTTCAATGAAACTCTGACAAAATGATTCTCTCTTGTGCCCCTCATGGCTCCCCAAATTTGGACCATCCACCATCACGTGTTTTTTTGTTTCGAGCCTATTGGATGTTTACCCTGAATAGGCGAAATTCACTGAAAATGCCTGTTAGTTTAATTCCTCAATGGTTAATGCTAGAACTTTGAAAATGCAGAAATGCACTTCAGATCACAAGAGCACACTGTGCTTCTTTCCTGGTTC
Organism: Tamias sibiricus; assembly: GCA_025594165.1. Taxonomy (NCBI): domain Eukaryota; kingdom Metazoa; phylum Chordata; class Mammalia; order Rodentia; family Sciuridae; genus Tamias; species Tamias sibiricus. Next base: position 307,454 of record JAKELJ010000023.1, on the reverse strand, counting down.
AAGTATCTCAAAGCTGAATCACTAGGTAGCAAAAGAGTTTCAAACTCACAGAAAAGCGTTTTAGCCAACTGGAAATAATTCCATGTTTCTTAGCTTCTGGGCACTAGGTTTTTTTTGTGTATTTCAATGAAACTCTGAAAAAATGATTCTCTCATGTGCCCCTCAAGGCTCCCCAAGTTTGGTCATCCCACCATCCAGGGTGTTTTGTTTACAATCTATTGGATGTTTACCCTGATTAGGCGAAAATGCCTGAAAACGCCTGTGAGTTTAATTCTTAAATGGTTAATGCTAGAACTTTAAAAACGCAGAACAACACTTTAGTTCACAAGAGCACACTGTGCTTCTCTCCTGGTTAATGTATCTCAAAGCTGAATCACTAGGTAGCAAAAGAGTTTCAAACTCACAGAAAAGCGTTTTAGCCAACTGGAAATAATTCCATGTTTCTTAGCTTCTGGGCACTAGGTTTCTTTGTGTATTTCAATGAAACTCTGAAAAAATGATTCTCTCATGTGTCCCTCAAGGTTCCCCAAGTTTGGTCATCCCACCATCAAGGTGTTTTGTTTACAGTCTATTGGATGTTTACCCTGATTAGGCGAAAATGCCTGAAAACGCCTGTGAGTTTAATTCTTAAATGGTTAATGCTAGAACTTTAAAAACGCAGAACAACACTTTAGTTCACAAGAGCACACTGTGCTTCTCTCCTGGTTAATGTATCTCAAAGCTGAATCACTAGGTAGCAAAAGAGTTTCAAACTCACAGAGAAGCGTTTTAGCCAACTGGAAATAATTCCATGTTTCTTAGCTTGTGGGTACTAGGTTTTTTTGTGTATTTCAATGAAACTCTGAAAAATGATTCTCTCTTGTGCCCCTCATGGCTCCCCAAATTTGGACCATCCACCCATCACGTGTTTTTTGTTTAGAGCCTATTGGATGTTTACCCTGAATAGGCGAAATTCACTGAAAATGCCTGTTAGTTTAATTCCTCAATGGTTAATGCTAGAACTTTGAAAATGCAGAAATGCACTTCAGATCACAAGAGCAGACTGTGCTTCTTTCCTGGTTCAAGTATCTCAAAGCTGAATCACTAGGTAGCAAAAAGAGTTTCAAACTCACAGAAAAGCGTTTTAGCGAACTGGAAATAATTCCATGTTTCTTATCTTCTGGGCACTAGGGTTCCTTTGTGTATTTCAATGAAACTCTGAAAAAATGATTCTCTCATGGGCCCCTCAAGGCTCCCCAAGTTTGGTCATCCCACCATCAAGGGTGTTTTGTTTACAGTCTATTGGATGTTTACCCTGATTAGGCGAAAATCCCTAAAACGCCTGTGAGTTTAATTCTTAAATGGTTAATGCTAGAACTTTAAAAACGCAGAACAACACTTTAGTTCACAAGAGCACACTGTGCTTCTCTCCTATTTAATGTATCTTAAAGCTGAATCACTAGGTAGCAAAAGAGTTTCAAACTCACAGAGAAGCGTTTTAGCCAACTGGAAATAATTCCATGTTTCTTAGCTTGTGGGTACTAGGTTTCTTTGTGTATTTCAATGAAACTCTGACAAAATGATTCCCTCTTGTGCCCCTCATGGCTCCCCAAATTTGGTCAATCCACCATCACGTGTTTTTGTTTTAGAGCCTATTGGATGTTTACCCTGATTAGGCGAAATTCACTGAAAACGCCTGTTAGTTTAATTCCTCAATGGTTAATGCTAGAACTTTGAAAATGCAGAAATGCACTTCAGATCACAAGAGCACACTGTGTTTCTTTCCTGGTTCAAGTATCTCAAAGCTGAATCACTAGGTAGCAAAAGAGTTTCAAACTCACAGAAAAGCGTTTTAGCCAACTGGAAATAATTCCATTGTTTCTTATCTTCTGGGCACTAGGTTTCTTTGTGTATTTCAATGAAACTCTGAAAAAATGATTCTCTCATGTGCCCTTCAAGGTTCCCCAAGTTTGGTCATCCCACCATCCAGGGTGTTTCGTTTACAGTCTATTGGATGTTTACCCTGATTAGGCGAAAATGCCTGAAAACGCCTGTGAGTTTAATTCTTAAATGGTTAATGTAAAACTTTAAAAACGCAGAACAACACTTTAGTTCACAAGAGTACACTGTGCTTCTCTCCTGGTTAATGTATCTCAAAGCTGAATCACTAGGTAGCAAAAGAGTTTCAAACTCACAGAAAAGCGTTTTAGCCAACTGGAAATAATTCCATGTTTCTTAGCTTCTGGGCACTAGGTTTCTTAGTGTATTTCAATGAAACTCTGAAAAAATGATTCTCTCATGTGCCCCTCAATGTTCCCCAAGTTTGGTCATCCCACCATCAAGGGTGTTTTGTTTACAGTCTATTGGATGTTTACCCTGATTAGGCGAAAATGCCTGAAAACGCCTGTGAGTTTAATTCTTAAATGGTTAATGCTAGAACTTTAAAAAACGCAGAACAACACTTTAGTTCACAAGAGCACACTGTGCTTCTCTCCTGGTTCATGTATCTCAAAGCTGAATCACTAGGTAGCAAAAGAGTTTCAAACTCACAAAAAAGCGTTTTAGCCAACTGGAAATAATTCCATGTTTCTTAGCTTGTGGGTACTAGGTTTTTTTGTGTATTTCAATGAAACTGTGAAAAAATGATTCTCTCTTGTGCCCCTCATGGCTCCCCAAATTTGGACCATCCACCATCACGTGTTTTTTGTTTAGAGCCTATTGGATGTTTACCCTGAATAGGCGAAATTCACTGAAAATGCCTGTTAGTTTAATTCCTCAATGGTTAATGCTAGAACTTTGAAAAATGCAGAAATGCACTTCAGATCACAAGAGCAGACTGTGCTTCTTTCCTGGTTCAAGTATCTCAAAGCTGAATCACTAGGTAGCAAAAGAGTTTCAAACTCACAGAAAAGCGTTTTAGCGAACTGGAAATAATTCCATGTTTCTTATCTTCTGGGCACTAGGTTCTTTGTGTATTTCAATGAAACTCTGAAAAAATGATTCTCTCATGGGCCACTCAAGGCTCCCCAAGTTTGGTCATCCCACCATCAAGGGTGTTTTGTTTACAGTCTATTGGATGTTTACCCTGATTAGGCGAAAATCCCTAAAACGCCTGTGAGTTTAATTCTTAAATGGTTAATGCTAGAACTTTAAAAACGCAGAACAACACTTTAGTTCACAAGAGCACACTGTGCTTCTCTCCTATTTAATGTATCTTAAAGCTGAATCACTAGGTAGCAAAAGAGTTTCAAACTCACAGAGAAGCGTTTTAGCCAACTGGAAATAATTCCATGTTTCTTAGCTTGTGGGTACTAGGTTTCTTTGTGTATTTCAATGAAACTCTGACAAAATGATTCTCTCTTGTGCCCCTCATGGCTCCCCAAATTTGGTCAATCCACCATCACGTGTTTTTTTTTTTTTAGAGCCTATTGGATGTTTACCCTGATTAGGCGAAATTCACTGAAAACGCCTGTTAGTTTAATTCCTCAATGGTTAATGCTAGAACTTTGAAAATGCAGAAATGCACTTCAGATCACAAGAGCACACTGTGCTTCTTTCCTGGTTCAAGTATCTCAAAGCTGAATCACTAGGTAGCAAAAGAGTTTCAAACTCACAGAAAAGCGTTTTAGCCAACTGGAAATAATTCCATGTTTCTTAGCTTCTGGGCACTAGGTTTTCTTTGTGTATTTCAATGAAACTCTGAAAAAATGATTCTCTCATGTGCCCCTCAAGGCTCCCCAAGTTTTGGTCATCCCACCATCCAGGCTGTTTTGTTTACAATCTATTGGATGTTTACCCTGATTAGGCAAAAATGCCTGAAAACGCCTGTGAGTTTAATTCTTAAATGGTTAATGCTAGAACTTTAAAAACGCAGAACAACACTTTAGTTCACAAGAGCACACTGTGCTTCTCTCCTGATTAATGTATCTCAAAGCTGAATCACTAGGTAGCAAAAGAGTTTCAAACTCACAGAAAAGCGTTTTAGCCAACTGGAAATAATTCCATGTTTCTTAGCTTGTGGGTACTAAGTTTCTTTGTGTATTTCAATGAAACTCTGACAAAATGATTCCCTCTTGTGCCCCTCATGGCTCCCCAAATTTGGTCAATCCACCATCACGTGTTTTTGTTTTAGAGCCTATTGGATGTTTACCCTGATTAGGCGAAATTCACTGAAAACGCCTGTTAGTTTAATTCCTCAATGGTTAATGCTAGAACTTTAAAAATGCAGAAATGCACTTCAGTTCACAAGAGCACACTGTGCTTCTTTCCTGGTTCAAGTATCTCAAAGCTGAATCACTAGGTAGCAATAGAGTTTCAAACTCACAGAAAAGCGTTTTAGCCAACTGGAAATAATTCCATTGTTTCTTAGCTTCTGGGTACTAGGTTTCTTTGTGTATTTCAATGAAACTCTGAAAAAATGATTCTCTCTTGTGCCCTTCAGGTTCCCCATGTTTGGTCATCCACCATCCAGGGTGTTTAGTTTACAGTCTATTGGATGTTTACCCTGATTAGGCGAAAATGCCTGAAAACGCCTGTGAGTTTAATTCTTAAATGGTTAATGTAAAACTTTAAAAACGCAGAACAACACTTTAGTTCACAAGAGCACACTGTGCTTCTCTCCTGGTTAATGTATCTCAAAGCTGAATCACTAGGTAGCAAAAGAGTTTCAAACTCACAGAAAAGCGTTTTAGCCAACTGGAAATAATTCCATGTTTCTTAGCTTCTGGGCACTAGGTTTCTTAGTGTATTTCAATGAAACTCTGAAAAAATGATTCTCTCATGTGCCCTTCAAGGTTCCCCAAGTTTGGTCATCCCACCATCAAGGGTGTTTTGTTTACAGTCTATTGGATGTTTACCCTGATTAGGCGAAAATGCCTGAAAACGCCTGTGAGTTTAATTCTTAAATGGTTAATGCTAGAACTTTAAAAACGCAGAACAACACTTTAGTTCACAAGAGCACACTGTGCTTCTCTCCTATTTAATGTATCTTAAAAGCTGAATCACTAGGTAGCAAAAGAGTTTCAAACTCACAGAGAAGCGTTTTAGCCAACTGGAAATAATTCCATGTTTCTTAGCTTGTGGGTACTAGGTTTCTTTGTGTATTTCAATGAAACTCTGACAAAATGATTCTCTCTTGTGTCCCTCATGGCTCCCCAAATTTGGTCAATCCACCATCACGTGTTTTTTTTTTTTAGAGCCTATTGGATGTTTACCCTGATTAGGCGAAATTCACTGAAAACGCCTGTTAGTTTAATTCCTCAATGGTTAATGCTAGAACTTTGAAAATGCAGAAATGCACTTCAGAACACAAGAGCACACTGTGCTTCTTTCCTGGTTCAAGTATCTCAAAGCTGAATCACTAGGTACTAAAAGAGTTTCAAACTCACAGAAAAGCGTTTTAGCCAACTGGAAATAATTCCATGTTTCTTAGCTTCTGGGCACTAGGTTTCTTTGTGTATTTCAATGAAACTCTGAAAAAATGATTCTCTCATGTGCCCTTCAAGGTTCCCCAAGTTTGGTCATCCCACCATCCAGGGTGTTTCGTTTACAATCTATTGGATGTTTACCCTGATTAGGCGAAAATGCCTGAAAACGCCTGTGAGTTTAATTTTAAATGGTTAATGTAAACTTTAAAAGGCAGAACAACACTTTAGTTCACAAGAGCACACTGTGCTTCTCTCCTGGATAATGTATCTCATAGCTGAATCACTAGGTAGCAAAAGAGTTTCAAACTCACAGAAAAGCGTTTTAGCCAACTGGAAACAATTCCATGTTTCTTAGCTTCTGGGCACTAGGTTTCTTAGTGTATTTCAATGAAACTCTGAAAAAATGATTCTCTCATGTGCCCCTCAATGGTTCCCCAAGTTTGGTCATCCCACCATCAAGGGTGTTTTGTTTACAGTCTATTGGATGTTTACCCTGATTAGGCGAAAATGCCTGAAAACGCCTGTGAGTTTAATTCTTAAATGGTTAATGCTAGAACTTTAAAAACGCAGAACAACACTTTAGTTCACAAGAGCACACTGTGCTTCTCTCCTGGTTCATGTATCTCAAAGCTGAATCACTAGGTAGCAAAAGAGTTTCAAACTCACAAAAAGCGTTTTAGCCAACTGGAAATAATTCCATGTTTCTTAGCTTGTGGGTACTAGGTTTTTTTTGTGTATTTCAATGAAACTCTGACAAAATGATTCTCTCTTGTGCCCCTCATGGCTCCCCAAATTTGGACCATCCACCATCACGTGTTTTTTGTTTCGAGCCTATTGGATGTTTACCCTGAATAGGCGAAATTCACTGAAAATGCCTGTTAGTTTAATTCCTCAATGGTTAATGCTATTTTTTTTTTTTTTTTTTTTTTTTTTTTTTTTTTTTTTTTTTTTTTTTTTTTTTTTTTTAAAACTTTGAAAATGCAGAAATGCACTTCAGATCACAAGAGCACACTGTGCTTCTTTCCTGGTTCAAGTATCTCAAAGCTGAATCACTAGGTAGCAAAAGAGTTTCAAACTCACAGAAAAGCGTTTTAGCCAACTGGAAATAATTCCATGTTTCTTAGCTTCTGGGCACTAGGTTTTTTTGTGTATTTCAATGAAACTCTGAAAAAATGATTCTCTCATGTGCCCCTCAAGGCTCCCCAAGTTTGGTCATCCCACCATCCAGGCTGTTTTGTTTACAATCTATTGGATGTTTACCCTGATTAGGCGAAAATGCCTGAAAACGCCTGTGAGTTTAATTCTTAAATGGTTAATGCTAGAACTTTAAAAACGCAGAACAACACTTTAGTTCACAAGAGCACACTGTGCTTCTCTCCTGGTTAATGTATCTCAAAGCTGAATCACTAGGTAGCAAAAGAGTTTCAAACTCACAGAAAAGCGTTTTAGCCAACTGGAAATAATTCCATGTTTCTTAGCTTCTGGGCACTAGGTTTCTTTGTGTATTTCAATGAAACTCTGAAAAAATGATTCTCTCATGTGTCCCTCAAGGTTCCCCAAGTTTGGTCATCCCACCATCAAGTGTGTTTTGTTTACAGTCTATTGGATGTTTACCCTGATTAGGCGAAAATGCCTGAAAACGCCTGTGAGTTTAATTCTTAAATGGTTAATGCTAGAACTTTAAAAACGCAGAACAACACTTTAGTTCACAAGAGCACACTGTGCTTCTCTCCTGGTTAATGTATCTCAAAGCTGAATCACTAGGTAGCAAAAGAGTTTCAAACTCACAGAAGAAGCGTTTTAGCCAACTGGAAATAATTCCATGTTTCTTAGCTTGTGGGTACTAGGTTTTTTTTGTGTATTTCAATGAAACTGTGAAAAAATGATTCTCTCTTGTGTCCCTCATGGCTCCCCAAATTTGGACCATCCACCATCACGTGTTTTTTGTTTAGAGCCTATTGGATGTTTACCCTGAATAGGCGAAATTCACTGAAAATGCCTGTTAGTTTAATTCCTCAATGGTTAATGCTAGAACTTTGAAAATGCAGAAATGCACTTCAGATCACAAGAGCAGACTGTGCTTCTTTTCCTGGTTCAAGTATCTCAAAGCTGAATCACTAGGTAGCAAAAGAGTTTCAAACTCACAGAAAAGCGTTTTAGCGAACTGGAAATAATTCCATGTTTCTTAGCTTCTGGGCACTAGGTTCCTTTGTGTATTTCAATGAAACTCTGAAAAAATGATTCTCTCATGGGCCCCTCAAGGCTCCCCAAGTTTGGTCATCCCACCATCAAGGGTGTTTTGTTTACAGTCTATTGGATATTTACCCTGATTAGGCGAAAAATCCCTGAAAACGCCTGTGAGTTTTAATTCTTAAATGGTTAATGCTAGAACTTTAAAAACGCAGAACAACACTTTAGTTCACAAGAGCACACTGTGCTTCTCTCCTATTTAATGTATCTTAAAGCTGAATCACTAGGTAGCAAAAGAGTTTCAAACTCACAGAAAAAGCGTTTTAGCCAACTGGAAATAATTCCATGTTTTCTTAGCTTGTGGGTACTAGGTTTCTTTGTGTATTTCAATGAAACTCTGACAAAATGATTCCCTCTTGTGCCCCTCATGGCTCCCCAAATTTGGTCAATCCACCATCACGTGTTTTTTTTTTTAGAGCCTATTGGATGTTTACCCTGATTAGGCGAAATTCACTGAAAACGCCTGTTAGTTTAATTCCTCAATGGTTAATGCTAGAACTTTAAAAATGCAGAAATGCACTTCAGATCACAAGAGCACACTGTGCTTCTTTCCTGGTTCAAGTATCTCAAAGCTGAATCACTAGGTAGCAAAAGAGTTTCAAACTCACAGAAAAGCGTTTTAGCCAACTGGAAATAATTCCATTGTTTCTTATCTTCTGGGCACTAGGTTTCTTTGTGTATTTCAATGAAACTCTGAAAAAATGATTCTCTCATGTGCCCTTCAAGGTTCCCCAAGTTTGGTCATCCCACCATCCAGGGTGTTTCGTTTACAGTCTATTGGATGTTTACCCTGATTAGGCGAAAATGCCTGAAAACGCCTGTGAGTTTAATTCTTAAATGGTTAATGTAAAACTTTAAAAACGCAGAACAACACTTTAGTTCACAAGAGTACACTGTGCTTCTCTCCTGGTTAATGTATCTCAAAGCTGAATCACTAGGTAGCAAAAGAGTTTCAAACTCACAGAAAAGCGTTTTAGCCAACTGGAAATAATTCCATGTTTCTTAGCTTCTGGGCACTAGGTTTCTTAGTGTATTTCAATGAAACTCTGAAAAAATGATTCTCTCATGTGCCCCTCAATGTTCCCCAAGTTTGGTCATCCCACCATCAAGGGTGTTTTGTTTACAGTCTATTGGATGTTTACCCTGATTAGGCGAAAATGCCTGAAAACGCCTGTGAGTTTAATTCTTAAATGGTTAA
>JAKELJ010000023.1:262208-298501 GCA_025594165.1 Tamias sibiricus | reverse complement strand
CTGAAAAAATGATTCTCTCATGTGCCCCTCACAGCTCCCCAAGATTGGTCATCCTACCATCAAGGGTGTTTTGTTTACAGTCTATTGAATGTTTACCCTGATTAGGCGAAAATGCCTGAAAACACCTGTGAGTTTAATTCTTAAATGGTTAATGCTAGAACTTTGAAAACGCAGAAAACACTTTAGTTCACAAGAGCACACTGTGCTTCTCTCCTGGTTCAAGTATCTCAAAGCTAAATCACTAGGTAGCAAAAGAGTTTCAAATTCACAGAAAAGTGTTTTAGCGAACTGGAAATAATTCGACGTTTCTTAGCTTCTGGGCACTAGGTTTCTTTGTGTATTTCAATTAAACTCTGAAAATATCATTCTCTCATGTGCCCCTCCAGGCTCCCCAAGTTTGGTCATCTCACCATCAAGGGTGTTTTGTTTACAGTCTATTGGATGTTTACCCTGATTAAGCGAAAATGACTGAAAACGCCTGTGAGTTTAATTCTTAAATGGTTAATGCTAGAACTTTAAAAACGCAGAACAACACTTTAGTTCACAAGAGCACACTGTGCTTCTCTCCTGGTTCAAGTATCTCAAAGCTGAATCACTAGGTAGCAAAAGAGTTTCAAACTCACAGAAAAGCGTTTTAGCGAACTGGAAATAATTCCATGTTTCTTAGCTTCTGGGCACTAGGTTTCTTTGTGTATTTCAATGAAACTCTGAAAAAATGATTCTCTCATGAGCCCCTCACGGTTCCCCAAGATTGGTCATCCCACCATCAAGGGTGTTTTGTTTACAGTCTATTGAATGTTTACCCTGATTAGGCGAAAATGCCTGAAAACGCCTGTGAGTTTAATTCTTAAATGGTTAATGCTAGAACTTTAAAAACACAGAACAACACTTTAGTTCACAAGAGCACACTGTGCTCTGTCCTGGTTCAAGTATCTCAAAGCTGAATCACTAGGTAGCAAAAGAGTTTCAAACTCACAGAAAAGCGATTTAGCCAACTGGAAATAATTCCATGTTTCTTAGCTTCTGGGTACTAGGTTTCTTTGTGTATTTCAATGAAACTCTTACAAAATGATTCTCTCTTGTGCCCCTCATGGCTCCCCAAATTTGGTCATCTCACCATCACCGGTTTTTTTGTTTAGAGCCTATTGGAAGTTTACCCTGATTAGGCGAATTTTACTGAAAACGCCTGTTAGTTTAATTCCTCAATGGTTAATGCTAGAACTTTGAAAATGTAGAAAAGCACTTCAGATCACAAGAGCACACTGTGCTTCTGTCCTGGTTCAAGTATCTCAAAGCTGAATCACTAGGTAACAAAAGAGTTTCAAACTCACAGAAAAGCGTTTTAGCGAACTGGAAATAATTCCATGTTTCTTAGCTTCTGGGCACTAGGTTTCTTTGTGTATTTCAATGAAACTCTGAAAAAATGATTCTCTCATGTGCCCCTCAAAGACTCCCCAAGTTTCGTCATCCCACCATCAAGGGTGTTTTGTTTACAGTCTATTGAATGTTTACCCTGATTAGGCGAAAATGCCTGAAAACGCCTGTGAGTTTAATTCTTAAATGGTTAATGCTAGAACTTTAAAAACACAGAACAACACTTTAGTTCACAAGAGCACACTGTGCTTCTCTCCTGGTTCAAGTATCTCAAAGCTAAATCACTAGGTAGCAAAAGAGTTTCAAACTCACAGAAAAGCGTTTTAGCCAACTGGAAATAATTCCATGTTTCTTAGCTTGTGGGTACTAGGTTTCTTTGTGTATTTCAATGAAACTCTGACAAAATGATTCTCTCTTGTGCCCCTCATGGCTCCCCAAATTTGGTCAATCCACCATCACGGGTTTTTTTTTTAGAGCCTATTGGATGTTTACCCTGATTAGGCGAATTTCACTGAAAACGCCTGTTAGTTTAATTCCTCAATGGTTAATGCTAGAACTTTGAAAATGCAGAAAAGCACTTCAGATCACAAAAGCACACTGTGCTTCTGTCCTGGTTCAAGTATCTCAAAGCTGAATCACTAGGTAGCAAAAGAGTTTCAAACTCACAGAAAAGCGTTTTAGCGAACTGGAAATAATTCGACGTTTCTTAGCTTCTGGGCACTAGGTTTCTTTGTGTATTTCAATTGAAACTCTGAAAAAATCATTCTCTCATGTGCCCCTCCAGGCTCCCCAAGTTTGGTCATCCCACCATCAAGGGTTTTTTTTTTACAGTCTATTGGATGTTTACCCTGATTAGCGAAAATGACTGAAAACGCCTGTGAGTTTAATTCTTAAATGGTTAATGCTAGAACTTTAAAAACGCAGAACAAGCACTTTAGTTCACAAGAGCACACTGTGCTTCTCTCCTGGTTCAAGTATCTCAAAGCTGAATCACTAGGTAGCAAAAGAGTTTCAAACTCACAGAAAAGCGTTTTAGCGAACTGGAAATAATTCCATGTTTCTTAGCTTCTGGGCACTAGGTTTCTTTGTGTATTTCAATGAAACTCTGAAAAAATGATTCTCTCATGTGCCCCTCACAGCTCCCCAAGATTGGTCATCCTACCATCAAGGGGGTGTTTTGTTTACAGTCTATTGAATGTTTACCCTGATTAGGCGAAAATGCCTGAAAACGCCTGTGAGTTTAATTCTTAAATGGTTAATGCTAGAACTTTAAAAAAAACACAGAACAACACTTTAGTTCACAAGAGCACACTGTGCTTCTCTCCTGGTTCAAGTATCTCAAAGCTAAATCACTAGGTAGCAAAAGAGTTTCAAACTCACAGAAAAGCGTTTTAGCCAACTGGAAATAATTCCATGTTTCTTAGCTTGTGGGTACTAGGTTTCTTTGTGTATTTCAATGAAACTCTGACAAAATGATTCTCTCATGTGCCCCTCACAGCTCCCCAAGATTGGTCATCCTACCATCAAGGGTGTTTTGTTTACAGTCTATTGGATGTTTACCCTGATTAGGCGAAAATGCCTGAAAACACCTGTGAGTTTAATTCTTAAATGGTTAATGCTAGAACTTTGAAAACGCAGAAACAACACTTTAGTTCACAAGAGCACACTGTGCTTCTCTCCTGGTTCAAGTATCTCAAAGCTAAATCACTAGGTAGCAAAAGAGTTTCAAATTCACAGAAAAGTGTTTTAGCGAACTGGAAATAATTCGACGTTTCTTAGCTTCTGGGCACTAGGTTTCTTTGTGTATTTCAATTAAACTCTGAAAATATCATTCTCTCATGTGCCCCTCCAGGCTCCCCAAGTTTGGTCATCCCACCATCAATGGGTGTTTTGTTTACAGTCTATTGGATGTTTACCCTGATTAAGCGAAAATGACTGAAAACGCCTGTGAGTTTAATTCTTAAATGGTTAATGCTAGAACTTTAAAAACGCAGAACAACACTTTAGTTCACAAGAGCACACTGTGCTTCTCTCCTGGTTCAAGTATCTCAAAGCTGAATCACTAGGTAGCAAAAGAGTTTCAAACTCACAGAAAAGCGTTTTAGCGAACTGGAAATAATTCCATGTTTCTTAGCTTCTGGGCACTAGGTTTCTTTGTGTATTTCAATGAAACTCTGAAAAAATGATTCTCTCATGAGCCCCTCACGGTTCCCCAAGATTGGTCATCCCACCATCAAGGGTGTTTTGTTTACAGTCTATTGAATGTTTACCCTGATTAGGCGAAAATGCCTGAAAACGCCTGTGAGTTTAATTCTTAAATGGTTAATGCTAGAACTTTAAAAACACAGAACAACACTTTAGTTCACAAGAGCACACTGTGCTCCTGTCCTGGTTCAAGTATCTCAAAGCTGAATCACTAGGTAGCAAAAGAGTTTCAAACTCACAGAAAAGCGATTTAGCCAACTGGAAATAATTCCATGTTTCTTAGCTTCTGGGTACTAGGTTTCTTTGTGTATTTCAATGAAACTCTTACAAAATGATTCTCTCTTGTGCCCCTCATGGCTCCCCAAATTTGGTCATCCACCATCACCGGTTTTTTGTTTAGAGCCTATTGGATGTTTACCCTGATTAGGCGAATTTTACTGAAAACGCCTGTTAGTTTAATTCCTCAATGGTTAATGCTAGAACTTTGAAAATGTAGAAAAGCACTTCAGATCACAAGAGCACACTGTGCTTCTGTCCTGGTTCAAGTATCTCAAAGCTGAATCACTAGGTAACAAAAGAGTTTCAAACTCACAGAAAAGCGTTTTAGCGAACTGGAAATAATTCCATGTTTCTTAGCTTCTGGGCACTAGGTTTCTTTGTGTATTTCAATGAAACTCTGAAAAAATGATTCTCTCATGTGCCCCTCAAGACTCCCCAAGTTTGGTCATCCCACCATCAAGGGTGTTTTGTTTACAGTCTATTGGATGTTTACCCTGATTAGGCGAAAATGCCTGAAAACGCCTGTGAGTTTTAATTCTTAAATGGTTAATGCTAGAACTTTAAAAACACAGAACAACACTTTAGTTCACAAGAGCACACTGTGCTTCTGTCCTGGTTCAAGTATCTCAAAGCTGAATCACTAAGCACACTGTGCTTCTGGGCCTGGTTCAAGTAACTCAAAGCTGAATCACTCGTAGCAAAAGAGTTTCAAACTCACAGAAAAGCGTTTTAGCCAACTGGAAATAATTCCATGTTTCTTAGCTTGTGGGTACTAGGTTTCTTTGTGTATTTCAATGAAACTCTGACAAAATGATTCTCTCTTGTGCCCCTCATGGCTCCCCAAATTTGGTCAATCCACCATCACGGGTTTTTTTTTAGAGCCTATTGGATGTTTACCCTGATTAGGCGAATTTCACTGAAAACGCCTGTTAGTTTAATTCCTCAATGGTTAATGCTAGAACTTTGAAAATGCAGAAAAAGCACTTCAGATCACAAGAGCACACTGTGCTTCTGTCCTGGTTCAAGTATCTCAAAGCTGAATCACTAGGTAGCAAAAGAGTTTCAAACTCACAGAAAAGTGTTTTAGCGAACTGGAAATAATTCCATGTTTCTTAGCTTCTGGGCACTAGGTTTCTTTGTGTATTTCAATGAAACTCTGACAAAATGATTCTCTCTTGTGCCCCTCATGGCTCCCCAAATTTGGTCATCCCACCATCACGGGTTTTTTGTTTACAGTCTATTGAATGTTTACCCTGATTAGGCGAATTTCACTGAAAACGCCTGTGAGTTTAATTCTTAAATGGTTAATGCTAGAACTTTAAAAATGCAGAAAAGCACTTTAGTTCACAAGAGCACACTGTGCTTCTTCCTGGTTCAAGTATCTCAAAGCTGAATCACTAGGTAGCAAAAGAGTTTCAAACTCACAGAAAAGCGTTTTAGCGAACTGGAAATAATTCCATGTTTCTTAGCTTGTGGGTACTAGGTTTCTTTGTGTATTTCAATGAAACTCTGACAAAAATGATTCTCTCTTGTGCCCCTCATGGCTCCCCAAATTGGTCATCCACCATCACGGGTTTTTTGTTTAGAGCCTATTGGATGTTTACCCTGATTAGGCGAATTTCACTGAAAAAACGCCTGTGAGTTTAATTCCTCAATGGTTAATGCTAGAACTTTGAAAATGCAGAAAAGCACTTCAGATCACAAGAGCACACTGTGCTTCTGTCCTGGTTCAAGTATCTCAAAGCTGAATCACTAGGTAGCAAAAGAGTTTCAAACTCACAGAAAAGCGTTTTAGCGAACTGGAAATAATTCCATGTTTCTTAGCTTGTGGGTACTAGGTTTCTTTGTGTATTTCAATGAAACTCTGAAAAAATGATTCTCTCATGTGCCCCTCACAGCTCCCCAAGATTGGTCATCCTACCATCAAGGGTGTTTTGTTTACAGTCTATTGGATGTTTACCCTGATTAGGCGAAAATGCCTGAAAACACCTGTGAGTTTAATTCTTAAATGGTTAATGCTAGAACTTTGAAAACGCAGAACAACACTTTAGTTCACAAGAGCACACTGTGCTTCTCTCCTGGTTCAAGTATCTCAAAGCTAAATCACTAGGTAGCAAAAGAGTTTCAAATTCACAGAAAAGTGTTTTAGCGAACTGGAAATAATTCAACGTTTCTTAGCTTCTGGGCACTAGGTTTCTTTGTGTATTTCAATTAAACTCTGAAAATATCATTCTCTCATGTGCCCCTCCAGGCTCCCCAAGTTTGGTCATCCCACCATCAAGGGTGTTTTGTTTACAGTCTATTGGATGTTTACCCTGATTAAGCGAAAATGACTGAAAACGCCTGTGAGTTTAATTCTTAAATGGTTAATGCTAGAACTTTAAAAACGCAGAACAACACTTTAGTTCACAAGAGCACACTGTGCTTCTCTCCTGGTTCAAGTATCTCAAAGCTGAATCACTAGGTAGCAAAAGAGTTTCAAACTCACAGAAAAGCGTTTTAGCGAACTGGAAATAATTCCATGTTTCTTAGCTTCTGGGCACTAGGTTTCTTTGTGTATTTCAATGAAACTCTGAAAAAATGATTCTCTCATGAGCCCCTCACGGTTCCCCAAGATTGGTCATCCCACCATCAAGGGTGTTTTGTTTACAGTCTATTGAATGTTTACCCTGATTAGCGAAAATGCCTGAAAACGCCTGTGAGTTTAATTCTTAAATGGTTAATGCTAGAACTTTAAAAACACAGAACAACACTTTAGTTCACAAGAGCACACTGTGCTCCTGTCCTGGTTCAAGTATCTCAAAGCTGAATCACTAGGTAGCAAAAGAGTTTCAAACTCACAGAAAAGCGTTTTAGCCAACTGGAAATAATTCCATGTTTCTTAGCTTCTGGGTACTAGGTTTCTTTGTGTATTTCAATGAAACTCTTGACAAAATGATTCTCTCTTGTGCCCCTCATGGCTCCCCAAATTTGGTCAATCCACCATCACCGGTTTTTTGTTTAGAGCCTATTGGATGTTTACCCTGATTAGGCGAATTTCACTGAAAACGCCTGTTAGTTTAATTCCTCAATGGTTAATGCTAGAACTTTGAAAATGCAGAAAAGCACTTCAGATCACAAGAGCACACTGTGCTTCTATCCTGGTTCAAGTATCTCAAAGCTGAATCACTAGGTAACAAAAGAGTTTCAAACTCACAGAAAAGCGTTTTAGCGAACTGGAAATAATTCCATGTTTCTTAGCTTCTGGGCACTAGGTTTCTTTGTGTATTTCAATGAAACTCTGAAAAAATGATTCTCTCATGTGCCCCTAAAGGCTCCCCAAGTTTCGTCATCCCACCATCAAGGGTGTTTTGTTTACAGTCTATTGGAATGTTTACCCTGATTAGGCGAAAATCCCTGAAAACGCCTGTGAGTTTAATTCTTAAATGGTTAATGCTAGAACTTTAAAAACACAGAACAACACTTTAGTTCACAAGAGCACACTGTCTTCTCTCCTGGTTCATGTATCTCAAAGCTGAATCACTAGGTAGCAAAAGAGTTTCAAACTCACAGAAAAGCGTTTTAGCCAACTGGAAATAATTCCATGTTTCTTAGCTTGTGGGTACTAGGTTTCTTTGTGTATTTCAATGAAACTCTGACAAAATGATTCTCTCTTGTGCCCCTCATGGCTCCCCAAATTTGGTCATCCACCATCACGGGTTTTTTGTTTAGAGCCTATTGGATGTTTACCCTGATTAGGCGAATTTCACTGAAAACGCCTGTTAGTTTAATTCCTCAATGGTTAATGCTAGAACTTTGAAAATGCAGAAAAGCACTTCAGATCACAAAGAGCACACTGTGCTTCTGTCCTGGTTCAAGTATCTCAAAGCTGAATCACTAGGTAGCAAAAGAGTTTCAAACTCACAGAAAAGTGTTTTAGCGAACTGGAAATAATTCCATGTTTCTTAGCTTCTGGGCACTAGGTTTCTTTGTGTATTTCAATGAAACTCTGAAAATATGATTCTCTCATGTGCCCCTCAGGCTCCCCAAATTTGGTCATCCCACCATCAAGGGTTTTTTTTTAGAGTCTATTGGATGTTTACCCTGATTAGGCGAAAATCACTGAAAACGCCTGTGAGTTTAATTCTTAAATGGTTAATGCTAGAACTTTAAAAACGCAGAACAACACTTTAGTTCACAAGAGCACACTGTGCTTCTCTCCTGGTTCAAGTATCTCAAAGCTGAATCACTAGGTAGCAAAAGAGTTTCAAACTCACAGAAAAGCGTTTTAGCGAACTGGAAATAATTCCATGTTTCTTAGCTTCTGGGCACTAGGTTTCTTTGTGTATTTCAATGAAACTCTGAAAAAATGATTCTCTCATGTGCCCCTCACAGCTCCCCAAGATTGGTCATCCTACCATCAAGGGTGTTTTGTTTACAGTCTATTGATGTTTACCCTGATTAGGCGAAAATGCCTGAAAACACCTGTGAGTTTAATTCTTAAATGGTTAATGCTAGAACTTTAAAAACACAGAACAACACTTTAGTTCACAAGAGCACACTGTGCTTCTCTCCTGGTTCAAGTATCTCAAAGCTAAATCACTAGGTAGCAAAAGAGTTTCAAACTCACAGAAAAGCGTTTTAGCCAACTGGAAATAATTCCATGTTTCTTAGCTTGTGGGTACTAGGTTTCTTTGTGTATTTCAATGAAACTCTGACAAAATGATTCTCTCATGTGCCCCTCACAGCTCCCCAAGATTGGTCATCCTACCATCAAGGGTGTTTTGTTTACAGTCTATTGGATGTTTACCCTGATTAGGCGAAAATGCCTGAAAACGCCTGTGAGTTTAATTCTTAAATGGTTAATGCTAGAACTTTGAAAACGCAGAACAACACTTTAGTTCACAAGAGCACACTGTGCTTCTCTCCTGGTTCAAGTATCTCAAAGCTAAATCACTAGGTAGCAAAAGAGTTTCAAATTCACAGAAAAGTGTTTTAGCGAACTGGAAATAATTCGACGTTTCTTAGCTTCTGGGCACTAGGTTTCTTTGTGTATTTCAATTAAACTCTGAAAATATCATTCTCTCATGTGCCCCTCAGGCTCCCCAAGTTTGGTCATCCCACCATCATGGGTTTTTTGTTTACAGTCTATTGGATGTTTACCCTGATTAAGCGAAAATGACTGAAAACGCCTGTGAGTTTAATTCTTAAATGGTTAATGCTAGAACTTTAAAAACGCAGAAAACAAGTTCACAAGAGCACACTGTGCTTCTCTCCTGGTTCAAGTATCTCAAAGCTGAATCACTAGGTAGCAAAAGAGTTTCAAACTCACAGAAAAGCGTTTTAGCGAACTGGAAATAATTCCATGTTTCTTAGCTTCTGGGCACTAGGTTTCTTTGTGTATTTCAATGAAACTCTGAAAAAATGATTCTCTCATGTGCCCCTCAGGTTCCCCAAGTTTGGTCATCCCACCATCAAGGGTGTTTTGTTTACAGTCTATTGAATGTTTACCCTGATTAGGCGAAAATGCCTGAAAACGCCTGTGAGTTTAATTCTTAAATGGTTAATGCTAGAACTTTAAAAACACAGAACAACACTTTAGTTCACAAGAGCACACTGTGCTCCTGTCCTGGTTCAAGTATCTCAAAGCTGAATCACTAGGTAGCAAAAGAGTTTCAAACTCACAGAAAAGCGTTTTAGCCAACTGGAAATAATTCCATGTTTCTTAGCTTCTGGGTACTAGGTTTCTTTGTGTATTTCAATGAAACTCTTACAAAATGATTCTCTCTTGTGCCCCTCATGGCTCCCCAAATTTGGTCATCTCACCATCACCGGTTTTTTGTTTAGAGCCTATTGGAAGTTTACCCTGATTAGGCGAATTTTACTGAAAACGCCTGTTAGTTTAATTCCTCAATGGTTAATGCTAGAACTTTGAAAATGTAGAAAAGCACTTCAGATCACAAGAGCACACTGTGCTTCTGTCCTGGTTCAAGTATCTCAAAGCTGAATCACTAGGTAACAAAAGAGTTTCAAACTCACAGAAAAGCGTTTTAGCGAACTGGAAATAATTCCATGTTTCTTAGCTTCTGGGCACTAGGTTTCTTTGTGTATTTCAATGAAACTCTGAAAAAATGATTCTCTCATGTGCCCCTCAAGACTCCCCAAGTTTGGTCATCCCACCATCAAGGGTTTTTTGTTTACAGTCTATTGGATGTTTACCCTGATTAGGCGAAAATGCCTGAAAACGCCTGTGAGTTTAATTCTTAAATGGTTAATGCTAGAACTTTAAAAATGCAGAAAACACTTTAGTTCACAAGAGCACACTGTGCTTCTCTCCTGGTTCAAGTATCTCAAAGCTGAATCACTAGGTAGCAAAAGAGTTTCAAACTCACAAAAAAGCGTTTTAGCGAACTAAAAATAATTCCATGTTTCTTAGCTTCTGGGCACTAGGTTTCTTTGTGTATTTCAATGAAACTCTGAAAAAATGATTCTCTCATGTGCCCCTCACGGCTCCCCAAAATTGGTCATCCCACCATCAAGGGTTTTTTGTTTACAGTCTATTGGATATGTTTACCCTGATTAGGCGAAAATGCCTGAAAACGCCTGTGAGTTTAATTCTTAAATGGTTAATGCTAGAACTTTAAAAACACAGAAAAACACTTTAGTTCACAAGAGCACACTGTGCTTCTCTCCTGGTTCAAGTATCTCAAAGCTGAATCACTAGGTAGCAAAAGAGTTTCAAACTCACAGAAAAGCGTTTTAGCGAACTGGAAATAATTCCATGTTTCTTAGCTTCTGGGCACTAGGTTTCTTTGTGTATTTCAATGAAACTCTGAAAAAATGATTCTCTCATGTGCCCCTCACAGCTCCCCAAGATTGGTCATCCTACCATCAAGGGTGTTTTGTTTACAGTCTATTGAATGTTTACCCTGATTAGGCGAAAATGCCTGAAAACACCTGTGAGTTTAATTCTTAAATGGTTAATGCTAGAACTTTGAAAACGCAGAACAACACTTTAGTTCACAAGAGCACACTGTGCTTCTCTCCTGGTTCAAGTATCTCAAAGCTAAATCACTAGGTAGCAAAAGAGTTTCAAATTCACAGAAAAGTGTTTTAGCGAACTGGAAATAATTCGACGTTTCTTAGCTTCTGGGCACTAGGTTTCTTTGTGTATTTCAATTAAACTCTGAAAATATCATTCTCTCATGTGCCCCTCCAGGCTCCCCAAGTTTGGTCATCCCACCATCAAGGGTGTTTTGTTTACAGTCTATTGGATGTTTACCCTGATTAAGCGAAAATGACTGAAAACGCCTGTGAGTTTAATTCTTAAATGGTTAATGCTAGAACTTTAAAAACGCAGAACAACACTTTAGTTCACAAGAGCACACTGTGCTTCTCTCCTGGTTCAAGTATCTCAAAGCTGAATCACTAGGTAGCAAAAGAGTTTCAAACTCACAGAAAAGCGTTTTAGCGAACTGGAAATAATTCCATGTTTCTTAGCTTCTGGGCACTAGGTTTCTTTGTGTATTTCAATGAAACTCTGAAAAAATGATTCTCTCATGAGCCCCTCACGGTTCCCCAAGATTGGTCATCCCACCATCAAGGGTGTTTTGTTTACAGTCTATTGAATGTTTACCCTGATTAGGCGAAAATGCCTGAAAACGCCTGTGAGTTTAATTCTTAAATGGTTAATGCTAGAACTTTAAAAACACAGAACAACACTTTAGTTCACAAGAGCACACTGTGCTCCTGTCCTGGTTCAAGTATCTCAAAGCTGAATCACTAGGTAGCAAAAGAGTTTCAAACTCACAGAAAAGCGATTTAGCCAACTGGAAATAATTCCATGTTTCTTAGCTTCTGGGTACTAGGTTTCTTTGTGTATTTCAATGAAACTCTTACAAAATGATTCTCTCTTGTGCCCCTCATGGCTCCCCAAATTTGGTCATCTCACCATCACCGGTTTTTTGTTTAGAGCCTATTGGAAGTTTACCCTGATTAGGCGAATTTTACTGAAAACGCCTGTTAGTTTAATTCCTCAATGGTTAATGCTAGAACTTTGAAAATGTAGAAAAGCACTTCAGATCACAAGAGCACACTGTGCTTCTGTCCTGGTTCAAGTATCTCAAAGCTGAATCACTAGGTAACAAAAGAGTTTCAAACTCACAGAAAAGCGTTTTAGCGAACTGGAAATAATTCCATGTTTCTTAGCTTGTGGGCACTAGGTTTCTTTGTGTATTTCAATGAAACTCTGACAAAATGATTCTCTCTTGTGCCCCTCATGGCTCCGCAAATTTGGTCAATCCACCATCACGGGTTTTTTGTTTAGAGCCTATTCGATGTTTACCCTGATTAGGCGAATTTCACTGAAAACGCCTGTAGTTTAATTCCTCAATGGTTAATGCTAGAACTTTGAAAATGCAGAAAAGCACTTCAGATCACAAAAGCACACTGTGCTTCTGTCCTGGTTCAAGTATCTCAAAGCTGAATCACTAGGTAGCAAAAGAGTTTCAAACTCACAGAAAAGCGTTTTAGCGAACTGGAAATAATTCGATGTTTCTTAGCTTCTGGGCACTAGGTTTCTTTGTGTATTTCAATTAAACTCTGAAAAATCATTCTCTCATGTGCCCCTCCAGGCTCCCCAAGTTTGGTCATCCCACCATCATGGGTTTTTTGTTTACAGTCTATTGGATGTTTACCCTGATTAGGCGAAAATGCCTGAAAACGCCTGTGAGTTTAATTCTTAAATGGTTAATGCAAGAACTTTGAAAACGCAGAACAACACTTTAGTTCACAAGAGCACACTGTGCTTCTGGTCCTGGTTCAAGTATCTCAAAGCTGAATCACTAGGTAGCAAAAGAGTTTCAAACTCACAGAAAAGTGTTTTAGCGAACTGGAAATAATTCCATGTTTCTTAGCTTCTGGGCACTAGGTTTCTTTGTGTATTTCAATGAAACTCTGAAAAAATGATTCTCTCATGTGCCCCTCACAGCTCCCCAAGATTGGTCATCCTACCATCAAGGGTTTTTTGTTTACAGTCTATTGATGTTTACCCTGATTAGGCGAAAATGCCTGAAAACACCTGTGAGTTTAATTCTTAAATGGTTAATGCTAGAACTTTGAAAACGCAGAACAACACTTTAGTTCACAAGAGCACACTGTGCTTCTCTCCTGGTTCAAGTATCTCAAAGCTAAATCACTAGGTAGCAAAAGAGTTTCAAATTCACAGAAAAGTGTTTTAGCGAACTGGAAATAATTCGACGTTTCTTAGCTTCTGGGCACTAGGTTTCTTTGTGTATTTCAATTAAACTCTGAAAATATCATTCTCTCATGTGCCCCTCCAGGCTCCCCAAGTTTGGTCATCCCACCATCAAGGGTGTTTTGTTTACAGTCTATTGGATGTTTACCCTGATTAAGCGAAAATGACTGAAAACGCCTGTGAGTTTAATTCTTAAATGGTTAATGCTAGAACTTTAAAAACGCAGAACAACACTTTAGTTCACAAGAGCACACTGTGCTTCTCTCCTGGTTCAAGTATCTCAAAGCTGAATCACTAGGTAGCAAAAGAGTTTCAAACTCACAGAAAAGCGTTTTAGCGAACTGGAAATAATTCCATGTTTCTTAGCTTCTGGGCACTAGGTTTCTTTGTGTATTTCAATGAAACTCTGAAAAAATGATTCTCTCATGAGCCCCTCACGGTTCCCCAAGATTGGTCATCCCACCATCAAGGGTGTTTTGTTTACAGTCTATTGAATGTTTACCCTGATTAGGCGAAAATGCCTGAAAACGCCTGTGAGTTTAATTCTTAAATGGTTAATGCTAGAACTTTAAAAACACAGAACAACACTTTAGTTCACAAGAGCACACTGTGCTCCTGTCCTGGTTCAAGTATCTCAAAGCTGAATCACTAGGTAGCAAAAGAGTTTGAAACTCACAGAAAAGCGATTTAGCCAACTGGAAATAATTCCATGTTTCTTAGCTTCTGGGTACTAGGTTTCTTTGTGTATTTCAATGAAACTCTTACAAAATGATTCTCTCTTGTGCCCCTCATGGCTCCCCAAATTTGGTCATCTCACCATCACGTGTTTTTTGTTTAGAGCCTATTGGAAGTTTACCCTGATTAGGCGAATTTTACTGAAAACGCCTGTTACTTTAATTCCTCAATGGTTAATGCTAGAACTTTGAAAATGTAGAAAAGCACTTCAGATCACAAGAGCACACTGTGCTTCTGTCCTGGTTCAAGTATCTCAAAGCTGAATCACTAGGTAACAAAAGAGTTTCAAACTCACAGAAAAGCGTTTTAGCGAACTGGAAATAATTCCATGTTTCTTAGCTTGTGGGCACTAGGTTTCTTTGTGTATTTCAATGAAACTCTGACAAAATGATTCTCTCTTGTGCCCCTCATGGCTCCCCAAATTTGGTCAATCCACCATCAGGGTTTTTTGTTTAGAGCCTATTGGAGTTTTAACCTGATTAGGCGAATTTCACTGAAAACGCCTGTAGTTTAATTCCTCAATGGTTAATGCTAGAACTTTGAAAATGCAGAAAAGCACTTCAGATCACAAAAGCACACTGTGCTTCTGTCCTGCTTCAAGTATCTCAAAGCTGAATCACTTGGTAGCAAAAGAGTTTCAAACTCACAGAAAAGCGTTTTAGCGAACTGGAAATAATTCGATGTTTCTTAGCTTCTAGGCACTAGGTTTCTTTGTGTATTTCAATGAAACTCTGAAAAATCATTCTCTCATGTGCCCCTCCAGGCTCCCCAAGTTTGGTCATCCCACCATCAAGGGGTTTTTGTTTACAGTCTATTGGATGTTTACCCTGATTAAGCGAAAATGACTGAAAACGCCTGTGAGTTTAATTCTTAAATGGTTAATGCTAGAACTTTAAAAACGCAGAACAACACTTTAGTTCACAAGAGCACACTGTGCTTCTGTCCTGGTTCAAGTATCTCAAAGCTGAATCACTAGGTAGCAAAAGAGTTTCAAACTCACAGAAAAGCGTTTTAGCGAACTGGAAATAATTCCATGTTTCTTAGCTTCTGGGTACTAGGTTTCTTTGTGTATTTCAATGAAACTCTTACAAAATGATTCTCTCTTGTGCCCCTCATGGCTCCCCAAATTTGGTCATCTCACCATCACGGGTTTTTTGTTTAGAGCCTATTGGAATGTTTACCCTGATTAGGCGAATTTTACTGAAAACGCCTGTGAGTTTAATTCCTCAATGGTTAATGCTAGAACTTTGAAAATGCAGAAAAGCACTTCAGATCACAAGAGCACACTGTGCTTCTGTCCTGGTTCAAGTATCTCAAAGCTGAATCACTAGGTAACAAAAGAGTTTCAAACTCACAGAAAAGCGTTTTAGCGAACTGGAAATAATTCCATGTTTCTTAGCTTCTGGGCACTAGGTTTCTTTGTGTATTTCAATGAAACTCTGAAAAAATGATTCTCTCATGTGCCCCTCAAGACTCCCCAAATTTGGTCATCCCACCATCAAGGGTGTTTTTTGTTTACAGTCTATTGGATGTTTACCCTGATTAGGCGAAAATCACCTGAAAACGCCTGTGAGTTTAATTCTAAATGGTTAATGCTAGAACTTTGAAAATGCAGAAAACACTTTAGTTCACAAGAGCACACTGTGCTTCTGTCCTGGTTCAAGTATCTCAAAGCTGAATCACTAGGTAGCAAAAGAGTTTCAAATTCACAGAAAAGTGTTTTAGCGAACTGGAAATAATTCCATGTTTCTTAGCTTCTGGGCACTAGGTTTCTTTGTGTATTTCAATGAAACTCTGAAAAAATGATTCTCTCATGTGCCCCTCACAGCTCCCCAAGATTGGTCATCCTACCATCAAGGGTGTTTTGTTTACAGTCTATTGAATGTTTACCCTGATTAGGCGAAAATGCCTGAAAACACCTGTGAGTTTAATTCTTAAATGGTTAATGCTAGAACTTTAAAAACGCAGAACAACACTTTAGTTCACAAGAGCACACTGTGCTTCTCTCCTGGTTCAAGTATCTCAAAGCTAAATCACTAGGTAGCAAAAGAGTTTAAAATTCACAGAAAAGCGTTTTAGCCAACTGGAAATAATTCCATGTTTCTTAGCTTGTGGGTACTAGGTTTCTTTGTGTATTTCAATGAAACTCTGACAAAATGATTCTCTCTTGTGCCCCTCATGGCTCCCCAAATTTGGTCAATCCACCATCACGGGTTTTTTGTTTAGAGCCTATTCGATGTTTACCCTGATTAGGCGAATTTCACTGAAAACGCCTGTAGTTTAATTCCTCAATGGTTAATGCTAGAACTTTGAAAATGCAGAAAAGCACTTCAGATCACAAAAGCACACTGTGCTTCTGTCCTGGTTCAAGTATCTCAAAGCTGAATCACTAGGTAGCAAAAGAGTTTCAAACTCACAGAAAAGCAAATTAGCGAATTGGAAATAATTCCATGTTTCTTAGCTTCTGGGCACTAGGTTTCTTTGTGTATTTCAATTAAACTCTGAAAAAATGATTCTCTCATGTGCCCCTCCAGGCTCCCCAAGTTTGGTCATCCCACCATCAGGGTGTTTTGTTTACAGTCTATTGGATGTTTACCCTGATTAGGCGAAAATGCCTGAAAACGCCTGTGAGTTTAATTCTTAAATGGTTAATGCAAGAACATTAAAAACGCAGAACAACACTTTAGTTCACAAGAGCACACTGTGCTTCTGTCCTGGTTCAAGTATCTCAAAGCTGAATCACTAGGTAGCAAAAGAGTTTCAAATTCACAGAAAAGTGTTTTAGCGAACTGGAAATAATTCCATGTTTCTTAGCTTCTGGGCACTAGGTTTCTTTGTGTATTTCAATGAAACTCTGAAAAATGATTCTCTCATGTGCCCCTCACAGCTCCCCAAGATTGGTCATCCTACCATCAAGGGTGTTTTGTTTACAGTCTATTGAATGTTTACCCTGATTAGGCGAAAATGCCTGAAAACACCTGTGAGTTTAATTCTTAAATGGTTAATGCTAGAACTTTGAAAACGCAGAACAACACTTTAGTTCACAAGAGCACACTGTGCTTCTCTCCTGGTTCAAGTATCTCAAAGCTAAATCACTAGGTAGCAAAAGAGTTTCAAACTCACAGAAAAGTGTTTTAGCGAACTGGAAATAATTCGACGTTTCTTAGCTTCTGGGCACTAGGTTTCTTTGTGTATTTCAATTAAACTCTGAAAATATGATTCTCTCATGTGCCCCTCCAGGCTCCCCAAGTTTGGTCATCTCACCATCAAGGGTTTTTTTGTTTACAGTCTATTGGATGTTTACCCTGATTAGGCGAAAATGACTGAAAACGCCTGTGAGTTTAATTCTTAAATGGTTAATGCTAGAACTTTAAAAACGCAGAACAACACTTTAGTTCACAAGAGCACACTGTGCTTCTCTCCTGGTTCAAGTATCTCAAAGCTGAATCACTAGGTAGCAAAAGAGTTTCAAACTCACAGAAAAGCGTTTTAGCGAACTGGAAATAATTCCATGTTTCTTAGCTTCTGGGCACTAGGTTTCTTTGTGTATTTCAATGAAACTCTGAAAAAATGATTCTCTCATGTGCCCCTCATGGCTCCCCAAGATTTGGTCATCCCACCATCAAGGGTTTTTTGTTTACAGTCTATTGAATGTTTACCCTGATTAGGCGAAAATGCCTGAAAACGCCTGTGAGTTTAATTCTTAAATGGTTAATGCTAGAACTTTAAAAACACAGAAAACACTTTAGTTCACAAGAGCACACTGTGCTTCTGTCCTGGTTCAAGTATCTCAAAGCTGAATCACTAGGTAGCAAAAGAGTTTCAAACTCACAGAAAAGCGATTTAGCCAACTGGAAATAATTCCATGTTTCTTAGCTTCTGGGTACTAGGTTTCTTTGTGTATTTCAATGAAACTCTTACAAAATGATTCTCTCTTGTGCCCCTCATGGCTCCCCAAATTTGGTCATCTCACCATCACGGGTTTTTTGTTTAGAGCCTATTGGATGTTTACCCTGATTAGGCGAATTTTACTGAAAACGCCTGTTAGTTTAATTCCTCAATGGTTAATGCTAGAACTTTGAAAATGCAGAAAAGCACTTCAGATCACAAGAGCACACTGTGCTTCTGTCCTGGTTCAAGTATCTCAAAGCTGAATCACTAGGTAACAAAAGAGTTTCAAACTCACAGAAAAGCGTTTTAGCGAACTGGAAATAATTCCATGTTTCTTAGCTTGTGGGCACTAGGTTTCTTTGTGTATTTCAATGAAACTCTGACAAAATGATTCTCTCTTGTGCCCCTCATGGCTCCGCAAATTTGGTCAATCCACCATCACGGGTTTTTTGTTTAGAGCCTATTGGATGTTTACCCTGATTAGGCGAATTTCACTGAAAACGCCTGTAGTTTAATTCCTCAATGGTTAATGCTAGAACTTTGAAAATGCAGAAAAGCACTTCAGATCACAAGAGCACACTGTGCTTCTGTCCTGCTTCAAGTATCTCAAAGCTGAATCACTAGGTAGCAAAAGAGTTTCAAACTCACAGAAAAGCGTTTTAGCGAACTGGAAATAATTCATGTTTCTTAGCTTCTGGGCACTAGGTTTCTTTGTGTATTTCAATGAAACTCTGAAAAATATCATTCTCTCATGTGCCCCTCCAGGCTCCCCAAGTTTGGTCATCCCACCATCAAGGGTGTTTTGTTTACAGTCTATTGGATGTTTACCCTGATTGGGCGAAAATGACTGAAAACGCCTGTGAGTTTAATTCTTAAATGGTTAATGCTAGAACTTTAAAAACGCAGAACAACACTTTAGTTCACAAGAGCACACTGTGCTTCTCTCCTGGTTCAAGTATCTCAAAGCTGAATCACTAGGTAGCAAAAGAGTTTCAAACTCACAGAAAAGCGTTTTAGCGAACTGGAAATAATTCCATGTTTCTTAGCTTCTGGGTACTAGGTTTCTTTGTGTATTTCAATGAAACTCTGACAAAATGATTCTCTCTTGTGCCCCTCATGGCTCCCCAAATTTGGTCATCCACCATCACGGTTTTTTGTTTAGAGCCTATTGATGTTTACCCTGATTAGGCGAAATTTACTGAAAACGCCTGTGAGTTTAATTCCTCAATGGTTAATGCTAGAACTTTGAAAATGCAGAAAAGCACTTCAGATCACAAGAGCACACTGTGCTTCTGTCCTGGTTCAAGTATCTCAAAGCTGAATCACTAGGTAACAAAAGAGTTTCAAACTCACAGAAAAGCGTTTTAGCGAACTGGAAATAATTCCATGTTTCTTAGCTTCTGGGCACTAGGTTTCTTTGTGTATTTCAATGAAACTCTGAAAAAATGATTCTCTCATGTGCCCCTCAAGACTCCCCAAGTTTGGTCATCCCACCATCAAGGGTGTTTTGTTTACAGTCTATTGGATGTTTACCCTGATTAGGCGAAAATACCTGAAAACGCCTGTGAGTTTAATTCTTAAATGGTTAATGCTAGAACTTTAAAAACGCAGAACAACACTTTAGTTCACAAGAGCACACTGTGCTTCTGTCCTGGTTCAAGTATCTCAAAGCTGAATCACTAGGTAGCAAAAGAGTTTCAAATTCACAGAAAAGTGTTTTAGCGAACTGGAAATAATTCCATGTTTCTTAGCTTCTGGGCACTAGGTTTCTTTGTGTATTTCAATGAAACTCTGAAAAAATGATTCTCTCATGTGCCCCTCACAGCTCCCCAAATTTGGTCATCCACCATCACGGGTTTTTTGTTTACAGCCTATTGAATGTTTACCCTGATTAGGCGAAAATTCACTGAAAACGCCTGTGAGTTTAATTCTTCAATGGTTAATGCTAGAACTTTGAAAATGCAGAACAACACTTTAGTTCACAAGAGCACACTGTGCTTCTGTCCTGGTTCAAGTATCTCAAAGCTGAATCACTAGGTAGCAAAAGAGTTTCAAACTCACAGAAAAGCGTTTTAGCCAACTGGAAATAATTCCATGTTTCTTAGCTTGTGGGTACTAGGTTTCTTTGTGTATTTCAATGAAACTCTGACAAAATGATTCTCTCTTGTGCCCCTCATGGCTCCCAAATTTGGTCATCCCACCATCACGGGTTTTTTGTTTAGAGCCTATTCAATGTTTACCCTGATTAGGCGAATTTCACTGAAAACGCCTGTAGTTTAATTCTCAATGGTTAATGCTAGAACTTTGAAAATGCAGAAAAGCACTTCAGATCACAAGAGCACACTGTGCTTCTGTCCTGTTCAAGTATCTCAAAGCTGAATCACTAGGTAGCAAAAGAGTTTCAAACTCACAGAAAAGCGTTTTAGCGAACTGGAAATAATTCCACGTTTCTTAGCTTCTGGGCACTAGGTTTCTTTGTGTATTTCAATGAAACTCTGACAAAATGATTCTCTCATGTGCCCCTCAGGCTCCCCAAATTTGGTCATCTCACCATCACGGGTGTTTTGTTTACAGTCTATTGGATGTTTACCCTGATTAGGCGAAAATGCCTGAAAACGCCTGTGAGTTTAATTCTTAAATGGTTAATGCTAGAACTTTGAAAACGCAGAACAACACTTTAGTTCACAAGAGCACACTGTGCTTCTGTCCTGGTTCAAGTATCTCAAAGCTGAATCACTAGGTAGCAAAAGAGTTTCAAACTCACAGAAAAGCGTTTTAGCGAACTGGAAATAATTCCATGTTTCTTAGCTTCTGGGCACTAGGTTTCTTTGTGTATTTCAATGAAACTCTGAAAAAATGATTCTCTCATGTGCCCCTCACAGCTCCCCAAGATTGGTCATCCTACCATCAAGGGTGTTTTGTTTACAGTCTATTGGATGTTTACCCTGATTAGGCGAAAATGCCTGAAAACACCTGTGAGTTTAATTCTTAAATGGTTAATGCTAGAACTTTGAAAACGCAGAACAACACTTTAGTTCACAAGAGCACACTGTGCTTCTCTCCTGGTTCAAGTATCTCAAAGCTAAATCACTAGGTAGCAAAAGAGTTTCAAATTCACAGAAAAGTGTTTTAGCGAACTGGAAATAATTCCACGTTTCTTAGCTTCTGGGCACTAGGTTTCTTTGTGTATTTCAATTAAACTCTGAAAATATCATTCTCTCATGTGCCCCTCCAGGCTCCCCAAGTTTGGTCATCCCACCATCAAGGGTGTTTTGTTTACAGTCTATTGGATGTTTACCCTGATTAAGCGAAAATGACTGAAAACGCCTGTGAGTTTAATTCTTAAATGGTTAATGCTAGAACTTTAAAAACGCAGAACAACACTTTAGTTCACAAGAGCACACTGTGCTTCTCTCCTGGTTCAAGTATCTCAAAGCTGAATCACTAGGTAGCAAAAGAGTTTCAAACTCACAGAAAAGCGTTTTAGCGAACTGGAAATAATTCCATGTTTCTTAGCTTCTGGGCACTAGGTTTCTTTGTGTATTTCAATGAAACTCTGAAAAAATGATTCTCTCATGAGCCCCTCACGGTTCCCCAAGATTGGTCATCCCACCATCAAGGGTGTTTTGTTTACAGTCTATTGAATGTTTACCCTGATTAGGCGAAAATGCCTGAAAACGCCTGTGAGTTTAATTCTTAAATGGTTAATGCTAGAACTTTAAAAACACAGAACAACACTTTAGTTCACAAGAGCACACTGTGCTCCTGTCCTGGTTCAAGTATCTCAAAGCTGAATCACTAGGTAGCAAAAGAGTTTCAAACTCACAGAAAAGCGTTTTAGCCAACTGGAAATAATTCCATGTTTCTTAGCTTCTGGGTACTAGGTTTCTTTGTGTATTTCAATGAAACTCTGACAAAATGATTCTCTCTTGTGCCCCTCATGGCTCCCCAAATTTGGTCATCTCACCATCACGGTTTTTTGTTTAGAGCCTATTGGATGTTTACCCTGATTAGGCGAATTTCACTGAAAACGCCTGTTAGTTTAATTCCTCAATGGTTAATGCTAGAACTTTGAAAATGCAGAAAAGCACTTCAGATCACAAGAGCACACTGTGCTTCTGTCCTTGTTCAAGTATCTCAAAGCTGAATCACTAGGTAACAAAAGAGTTTCAAACTCACAGAAAAGCGTTTTAGCGAACTGGAAATAATTCCATGTTTCTTAGCTTCTGGGCACTAGGTTTCTTTGTGTATTTCAATGAAACTCTGAAAAAATGATTCTCTCATGTGCCCCTCAGGCTCCCCAAGTTTGGTCATCCCACCATCAAGGGTGTTTTGTTTACAGTCTATTGGATATTTACCCTGATTAGGCGAAAATCCCTGAAAACGCCTGTGAGTTTAATTCTTAAATGGTTAATGCTAGAACTTTAAAAACGCAGAACAACACTTTAGTTCACAAGAGCACACTGTGCTTCTCTCCTGGTTCAGTATCTCAAAGCTGAATCACTAGGTAGCAAAAGAGTTTCAAACTCACAGAAAAGCGTTTTAGCCAACTGGAAATAATTCCATGTTTCTTAGCTTGTGGGTACTAGGTTTCTTTGTGTATTTCAATGAAACTCTGACAAAATGATTCTCTCTTGTGCCCCTCATGGCTCCCCAAATTTGGTCATCCACCATCACGGTTTTTTGTTTAGAGCCTATTGGATGTTTACCCTGATTAGGCGAATTTCACTGAAAACGCCTGTAGTTTAATTCCTCAATGGTTAATGCTAGAACTTTGAAAATGCAGAAAAGCACTTCAGATCACAAGAGCACACTGTGCTTCTGTCCTGGTTCAAGTATCTCAAAGCTGAATCACTAGGTAACAAAAGAGTTTCAAACTCACAGAAAAGCGTTTTAGCGAACTGGAAATAATTCCATGTTTCTTAGCTTCTGGGCACTAGGTTTCTTTGTGTATTTCAATGAAACTCTGAAAAATGATTCTCTCATGTGCCCCTCAGGCTCCCCAAATTTGGTCATCCCACCATCACGGGTTTTTTGTTTAGAACCTATTGGATGTTTACCCTGATTAGGCGAAAATTCACTGAAAACGCCTGTAGTTTAATTCCTCAATGGTTAATGCTAGAACTTTGAAAATGCAGAAAAAGCACTTTAGTTCACAAGAGCACACTGTGCTTCTTTCCTGGTTCAAGTATCTCAAAGCTGAATCACTAGGTAGCAAAAGAGTTTCAAACTCACAGAAAAGCGTTTTAGCGAACTGGAAATAATTCCATGTTTCTTAGCTTCTGGGCACTAGGTTTCTTTGTGTATTTCAATGAAACTCTGAAAAAATGATTCTCTCATGTGCCCCTCACAGCTCCCCAAATTGGTCATCCCACCATCAAGGGTTTTTGTTTACAGTCTATTGAATGTTTACCCTGATTAGGCGAAAATGCCTGAAAACGCCTGTGAGTTTAATTCTTAAATGGTTAATGCTAGAACTTTAAAAATGCAGAACAACACTTTAGTTCACAAGAGCACACTGTGCTTCTTCCTGGTTCAAGTATCTCAAAGCTAAATCACTAGGTAGCAAAAGAGTTTCAAACTCACAGAAAAGCGTTTTAGCCAACTGGAAATAATTCCATGTTTCTTAGCTTGTGGGCACTAGGTTTCTTTGTGTATTTCAATGAAACTCTGAAAAATGATTCTCTCATGTGCCCCTCATGGCTCCGCAAATTTGGTCATCCGACCATCAAGGGTTTTTTGTTTACAGTCTATTGGATGTTTACCCTGATTAGGCGAATTGCACTGAAAACGCCTGTGAGTTTAATTCTTAAATGGTTAATGCTAGAACTTTGAAAACGCAGAACAACACTTTAGTTCACAAGAGCACACTGTGCTTCTCTCCTCGTTCAAGTATCTCAAAGCTGAATCACTAGGTAGCAAAAGAGTTTCAAACTCACAGAAAAGCGTTTTAGCGAACTGGAAATAATTCCATGTTTCTTAGCTTCTGGGAACTAGGTTTCTTTGTGTATTTCAATTAAACTCTGAAAAATGATTCTCTCATGTGCCCCTCATGGCTCCCCAAATTTGGTCATCCCACCATCATGGGTTTTTTGTTTACAGCCTATTGGATGTTTACCCTGATTAGGCGAAAATCACTGAAAACGCCTGTAGTTTAATTCCTAAATGGTTAATGCTAGAACTTTGAAAATGCAGAAAACACTTCAGATCACAAGAGCACACTGTGCTTCTGTCCTGGTTCAAGTATCTCAAAGCTGAATCACTAGGTAGCAAAAGAGTTTCAAATTCACAGAAAAGCGTTTTAGCGAACTGGAAATAATTCCATGTTTCTTAGCTTCTGGGCACTAGGTTTCTTTGTGTATTTCAATAAAACTCTGAAAAAATGATTCTCTCATGTGCCCCTCAAGCTCCCCAAGTTTGGTCATCCCACCATCAAGGGTGTTTTGTTTACAGTCTATTGGATGTTTACCCTGATTAGGCGAAAATGCCTGAAAACGCCTGTGAGTTTAATTCTTAAATGGTTAATGCTAGAACTTTAAAAACGCAGAACAACACTTTAGTTCACAAGAGCACACTGTGCTTCTGTCCTGGTTCAAGTATCTCAAAGCTGAATCACTAGGTAGCAAAAGAGTTTCAAACTCACAGAAAAGCGTTTTAGCTAACTGGAAATAATTCCATGTTTCTTAGCTTCTGGGTACTAGTTTCTTTGTGTATTTCAATGAAACTCTGAAAAAATGATTCTCTCTTGTGCCCCTCATGGCTCCCCAATTTGGTCATCTCACCATCAAGGGTTTTTTGTTTAGAGCCTATTGGATGTTTACCCTGATTAGGCGAATTTCACTGAAAACGCCTGTTAGTTTAATTCCTCAATGGTTAATGCTAGAACTTTGAAAAAATGCAGAAAAGCACTTCAGATCACAAGAGCACACTGTGCTTCTGTCCTGGTTCAAGTATCTCAAAGCTGAATCACTAGGTAGCAAAAGAGTTTCAAACTCACAGAAAAGTTTTAGCCAACTGGAAATAATTCCATGTTTCTTTGCTTCTGGGTACTAGGTTTCTTTGTGTATTTCAATGAAACTCTGAAAAATGATTCTCTCTTGTGCCCCTCATGGCTCCCCAAATTTGGTCATCCCACCATCAGGGTTTTTTGTTTACACCTATTCAATGTTTACCCTGATTAGGCGAAAATTCACTGAAAACGCCTGTTAGTTTAATTCTCAATGGTTAATGCTAGAACTTTAAAATGCAGAAAAAGCACTTTCAGTTCACAAGAGCACACTGTGCTTCTTTCCTGGTTCAAGTATCTCAAAGCTGAATCACTAGGTAGCAAAAGAGTTTCAAACTCACAGAAAAGCGTTTTTAGCCAACTGGAAATAATTCCATGTTTCTTAGCTTCTGGGTACTAGGTTTCTTTGTGTATTTCAATGAAACTCTGACAAAATGATTCTCTCTTGTGCCCCTCATGGCTCCCCAAATTTGGTCATCTCACCATCACGGGTTTTTTGTTTAGAGCCTATTGGAATGTTTACCCTGATTAGGCGAATTTCACTGAAAACGCCTGTTAGTTTAATTCCTCAATGGTTAATGCTAGAACTTTGAAAATGTAGAAAAGCACTTCAGATCACAATAGCACACTGTGCTTCTGTCCTGGTTCAAGTATCTCAAAGCTGAATCACTAGGTAACAAAAGAGTTTCAAACTCACAGAAAAGCGTTTTAGCGAACTGGAAATAATTCCATGTTTCTTAGCTTTGTGGGCACTAGGTTTCTTTGTGTATTTCAATGAAACTCTGAAAAAATGATTCTCTCTTGTGCCCCTCATGGCTCCCCAAGTTTGGTCATACCCCACCATCAAGGGTTTTTTGTTTAGAGCCTATTGGATGTTTACCCTGATTAGGCGAAAATTTCACTGAAAACGCCTGTAGTTTAATTCTCAATGGTTAATGCTAGAACTTTGAAAATGCAGAAAAGCACTTCAGTTCACAAGAGCACACTGTGCTTCTCTCCTGGTTCAAGTATCTCAAAGCTGAATCACTAGGTAGCAAAAGAGTTTCAAACTCACAGAAAAGCGTTTTAGCGAACTGGAAATAATTCCATGTTTCTTAGCTTCTGGGCACTAGGTTTCTTTGTGTATTTCAATGAAACTCTGAAAAAATGATTCTCTCATGTGCCCCTCACAGGCTCCCCAAGTTTGGTCATCCCACCATCAAGGGTGTTTTGTTTACAGTCTATTGGATGTTTACCCTGATTAAGCGAAAATGACTGAAAACGCCTGTGAGTTTAATTCTTAAATGGTTAATGCTAGAACTTTAAAAACACAGAACAACACTTTAGTTCACAAGAGCACACTGTGCTCCTGTCCTGGTTCAAGTATCTCAAAGCTGAATCACTAGGTAGCAAAAGAGTTTCAAACTCACAGAAAAGCGTTTTAGCCAACTGGAAATAATTCCATGTTTCTTAGCTTCTGGGTACTAGGTTTCTTTGTGTATTTCAATGAAACTCTGACAAAATGATTCTCTCTTGTGCCCCTCATGGCTCCCCAAATTTGGTCATCCACCATCACGGTTTTTTGTTTAGAGCCTATTGGATGTTTACCCTGATTAGGCGAAAATTTCACTGAAAACGCCTGTGAGTTTAATTTCTCAATGGTTAATGCTAGAACTTTGAAAAATGCAGAAAAGCACTTCAGATCACAAGAGCACACTGTGCTTCTGTCCTGGTTCAAGTATCTCAAAGCTGAATCACTAGGTAACAAAAGAGTTTCAAACTCACAGAAAAGCGTTTTAGCGAACTGGAAATAATTCCATGTTTCTTAGCTTCTGGGCACTAGGTTTCTTTGTGTATTTCAATGAAACTCTGAAAAAATGATTCTCTCATGTGCCCCTCAAGGCTCCCCAAGTTTGGTCATCCCACCATCAAGGGTGTTTTTTTTACAGTCTATTGGATGTTTACCCTGATTAGGCGAAAATCACCTGAAAACGCCTGTGAGTTTAATTCTTAAATGGTTAATGCTAGAACTTTAAAAACGCAGAAAACACTTTAGTTCACAAGAGCACACTGTGCTTCTCTCCTGGTTCAAGTATCTCAAAGCTGAATCACTAGGTAGCAAAAGAGTTTCAAACTCACAGAAAAGCGTTTTAGCGAACTGGAAATAATTCCATGTTTCTTAGCTTCTGGGCACTAGGTTTCTTTGTGTATTTCAATGAAACTCTGAAAAAATGATTCTCTCATGTGCCCCTCATGGCTCCCCAAATTTGGTCATCCCACCATCAAGGGTTTTTTGTTTACAGTCTATTGGATGTTTACCCTGATTAGGCGAAAATGCCTGAAAACGCCTGTGAGTTTAATTCTTAAATGGTTAATGCTAGAACTTTAAAAACACAGAACAACACTTTAGTTCACAAGAGCACACTGTGCTTCTGTCCTGGTTCAAGTATCTCAAAGCTGAATCACTAGGTAGCAAAAGAGTTTCAAACTCACAGAAAAGCGTTTTAGCCAACTGGAAATAATTCCATGTTTCTTAGCTTGTGGGTACTAGGTTTCTTTGTGTATTTCAATGAAACTCTGACAAAATGATTCTCTCTTGTGCCCCTCATGGCTCCCCAAATTTGGTCATCCACCATCACGGGTTTTTTGTTTAGAGCCTATTGGATGTTTACCCTGATTAGGCGAAATTTCACTGAAAACGCCTGTTAGTTTAATTCCTCAATGGTTAATGCTAGAACTTTGAAAATGCAGAAAAGCACTTCAGATCACAAGAGCACACTGTGCTTCTGTCCTGGTTCAAGTATCTCAAAGCTGAATCACTAGGTAGCAAAAGAGTTTCAAACTCACAGAAAAGCGTTTTAGCGAACTGGAAATAATTCCATGTTTCTTAGCTTCTGGGCACTAGGTTTCTTTGTGTATTTCAATGAAACTCTGACAAAATGATTCTCTCTTGTGCCCCTCATGGCTCCCCAAGTTTGGTCATCCCACCATCAAGGGTTTTTTGTTTACACCTATTGGATGTTTACCCTGATTAGGCGAAAATTTCACTGAAAACGCCTGTGAGTTTAATTCCTCAATGGTTAATGCTAGAACTTTGAAAATGCAGAAAAAGCACTTCAGATCACAAGAGCACACTGTGCTTCTTTCCTGGTTCAAGTATCTCAAAGCTGAATCACTAGGTAGCAAAAGAGTTTCAAACTCACAGAAAAGCGTTTTAGCAAACTGGAAATAATTCCATGTTTCTTAGCTTCTGGGCACTAGGTTTCTTTGTGTATTTCAATGAAACTCTGAAAAAATGATTCTCTCATGTGCCCCTCAGGCTCCCCAAATTTGGTCATCCCACCATCAAGGGGTTTTTGTTTACAGTCTATTGGATGTTTACCCTGATTAGGCGAAAATCACTGAAAACGCCTGTGAGTTTAATTCTTAAATGGTTAATGCTAGAACTTTAAAAATGCAGAACAACACTTTAGTTCACAAGAGCACACTGTGCTCCTTTCCTGGTTCAAGTATCTCAAAGCTGAATCACTAGGTAGCAAAAGAGTTTCAAACTCACAGAAAAGCGTTTTAGCAACTGGAAATAATTCCATGTTTCTTAGCTTCTGGGCACTAGGTTTCTTTGTGTATTTCAATGAAACTCTGAAAAAATGATTCTCTCATGTGCCCCTCATGGCTCCCCAAATTTGGTCATCCGACCATCAGGGTGTTTTTGTTTACAGTCTATTGGATGTTTACCCTGATTAGGCGAAAATGCCTGAAAACGCCTGTGAGTTTAATTCTTAAATGGTTAATGCTAGAACTTTAAAAACGCAGAACAACACTTTAGTTCACAAGAGCACACTGTGCTTCTCTCCTGGTTCAAGTATCTCAAAGCTGAATCACTAGGTAGCAAAAGAGTTTCAAATTCACAGAAAAGCGTTTTAGCCAACTGGAAATAATTCCATGTTTCTTAGCTTGTGGGAACTAGGTTTCTTTGTGTATTTCAATGAAACTCTGACAAAATGATTCTCTCTTGTGCCCCTCATGGCTCCCCAAATTTGGTCAATCCACCATCACGTGTTTTTTGTTTAGAGCCTATTGGATGTTTACCCTGATTAGGCGAATTTCACTGAAAACGCCTGTAGTTTAATTCCTCAATGGTTAATGCTAGAACTTTGAAAATGCAGAAAAGCACTTCAGATCACAAGAGCACACTGTGCTTCTGTCCTGGTTCAAGTATCTCAAAGCTGAATCACTAGGTAGGAAAAGAGTTTCAAATTCACAGAAAAGCGTTTTAGAGAACTGGAAATAATTCCATGTTTCTTAGCTTCTGGGCACTAGTTTCTTTGTGTATTTCAATAAAACTCTGAAAAAATGATTCTCTCATGTGCCCCTCAAGACTCCCCAAGTTTGGTCATCCCACCATCAAGGGTGTTTTGTTTACAGGCTATTGGATGTTTACCCTGATTAGGCGAAAATGCCTGAAAACGCCTGTGAGTTTAATTCTTAAATTGTTAATGCTAGAACTTTAAAAACGCAGAACAACACTTTAGTTCACAAGAGCACACTGTGCTTCTGTCCTGGTTCAAGTATCTCAAAGCTGAATCACTAGGTAGCAAAAGACTTTCAATCTTACAGAAAAGTGATTTAGCCAACTGGAAATAATTCCATGTTTCTTTGCTTCTGGGTACTAGGTTTCTTTCTGTATTTCAATGAAACTCTGACAAAATGATTCTCTCTTGTGCCCCTCATGGCTCCCCAAATTTGGTCATCCCACCATCACGGGTTTTTTGTTTAGAACCTATTCAATGTTTACCCTGATTAGGCGAATTTCACTGAAAACGCCTGTTAGTTTAATTTCTCAATGGTTAATGCTAGAACTTTGAAAATGCAGAAAAGCACTTCAGATCACAAGAGCACACTGTGCTTCTTTCCTGGTTCAAGTATCTCAAAGCTGAATCACTAGGTAACCAAAGAGTTTCAAACTCACAGAAAAGCGTTTTTGCAAACTGGAAATAATTCCAAGTTTCTTAGCTTCTGGGTACTATGTTTCTTAGTGTATTTCAATGAAACTCTGACAAAATGATTCTCTCTTGTGTCCCTCATGGCTCCCCAAATTTGGTCATCTCACCATCACGGGTTTTTTGTTTAGAGCCTATTGGATGTTTACCCTGATTAGGCGAATTTCACTGAAAACGCCTGTTAGTTTAATTCCTCAATGGTTAATGCTAGAACTTTGAAAATGTAGAAAAGCACTTCAGATCACAATAGCACACTGTGCTTCTGTCCTGGTTCAAGTATCTCAAAGCTGAATCACTAGTTAACAAAAGAGTTTCAAAACTCACAGAAAAGCGTTTTAGCGAACTGGAAATAATTCCATGTTTCTTAGCTTCTGGGCACTAGGATTCTTTCTGTATTTCAATGAAACTCTGAAAAAATGATGCTCTCATGAGCCCCTCAAGACTCCCCAAGTTTGGTCATCCCACCATCAAGGGTGTTTTGTTTAGAGTCTATTGGAAGTTTACCCTGATTAGGCGAAAATGCCTGAAAACGCCTGTGAGTTTAATTCTTAAATGGTTAATGCTAGAACTTTGAAAACGCAGAACAACACTTTAGTTCACAAGAGCACACTGTGCTTCTGGCCTGGTTCAAGTATCTCAAAGCTGAATCACTAGGTAGCAAAAGAGTTTAAAACTCACAGAAAAGCGATTTAGCGAACTAAAAATAATTCCATGTTTCTTAGCTTCTGGGCACTAGGTTTCTTTGTGTATTTCAATGAAACTCTGAAAAAATGATTCTCTCATGTGCCCCTCACGGCTCCCCAAGATTGGTCATCCCGCCATCAAGATTGTTTTTTTTACAGTCTATTGGATGTTTACCCTGATTAGGCGAAAATGACTGAAAACTCCTTTGAGTTTAATTCTTAAATGGTTAATGCTAGAAATTTAAAAACACACAGAAAAACACTTTAGTTCACAAGAGCACACTGTGCTTCTCTCCTGGTTCAAGTATCTCAAAGCTAAATCACTAGGCACCAAAAGAGTTTCAAATTCACAGAAAAGCGTTTTAGCGAACTGGAAATAATTCCATGTTTCTTAGCTTCTGGGCACTTGGTTTCTTTGTGTATTTCAATGAAACTCTGAAAAAATGATTCTCTCATGTGCCCCTCATGGCTCCCCAAGATTGGTCATCCCACCATCAAGGGTGTTTTGTTTACAGTCTATTGAATGTTTACCCTGATTAGGCGAAAATGCCTGAAAACGCCTGTGAGTTTAATTCTTAAATGGTTAATGCTAGAACTTTAAAAACACAGAACAACACTTTAGTTCACAAGAGCACACTGTGCCCCTGTCCTGGTTCAAGGATCTCAAAGCTCAATCACTAGGTAGCAAAAGAGTTTCAAACTCACAGAAATGCGATTTAGCCAACAGGAAATAATTCCATGTTTCTTAGCTTCTGGGTACTAGGTTTCTTTGTGTATTTCAATGAAACTCTTACAAAATGATTCCCTCTTGTGCCCCTCATTGCTCCCCAAATTTGGTCATCTCACCATCACAGGTTTTTTGTTTAGAGCCTATTGGATGTTTACCCTGATTAGGCGAATTTCACTGAAAACGCCTGTTAGTTTAATTCCGGAATGGTTAATGGTAGAACTTTGAAATTGCAGAAAAGCACTTCAGATCACAAGAGCTCACTGTGCATCTTTCCTGGTTCAAGTATCTCAAAGCTGAATCACTAGGTAGCAAAAGAGTTTCAAACTCACAGAAAAGCGTTTTAGCGAACTGGAAATAATTCCATGTTTCTTAGCTTCTGGGAACTAGGTTTCTTTGTGTATTTCAATGAAACTCTGAAAAAATGATTCTCTCATGTGCCCCGCAAGGCTCCCCAAGTTTGGTCATCCCACATCAAGGGTGTTTTGTTTACATCTATTGGATATTTACACTGATTAGGCAAAAATGCCTGAAAACGCCTGTGAGTTTAATTCTTAAATGGTTAATGCTAGAACTTTAAAAACGCAGAACAACACTTTAGTTCACAAGAGCACACTGTGCTTCTCTCCTGGTTCAAGTATCTCAAAGCTGAATCACTAGGTAGCAAAAGAGTTTCAAACTCACAGAAAAGCGTTTTAGTCAACTGGAAATAATTCCATGTTTCTTAGCTTCTGGGCACTAGGTTTCTTTGTGTATTTCAATGAAACTCTGAAAAAATGATTCTCTCATGTGCCCCTCAAGGCTCCCCAAATTTGGTCATCCCGACTATCAAGGGTGTTTTCTTTACAGTCTATTGGATGTTTACCCTGATTAGGCGAAAATGCCTGAAAACGCCTGTGAGTTTAATTCTTAAATGGTTAATGCTAGAACTTTAAAAACGCAGAACAACACTTTAGTTCACAAGAGCACACTGTGCTACTCTCCTCGTTCAAGTATCTCAAAGCTGAATCACTAGGTAGCAAAAGAGTTTCAAACTCACAGAAAAGCGATTTAGCCAACTGGAAATAATTCCATGTTTCTTAGTTTGTGGGAACTAGGTTTCTTTGTGTATTTCAATGAAACTCTGACAAAATGATTCTCTCTTGTGCCCCTCATGGCTCCCCAAATTTGGTCAATCCACCATCACGTGTTTTTTGTTTATAGCCTATTGGATGTTTACCCTGATTAGGCGAATTTCACTGAAAACGCCTGTAGTTTAATTCCTCAATGGTTAATGCTAGAACTTTCTAAATGCAGAAAAGCACTTCAGATCACAAGAGCACACTGTGCTTCTGTCCTGGTTCAAGTATCTCAAAGCTGAATCACTAGGTAGGAAAAGAGTTTCAAATTCACAGAAAAGCGTTTTAGAGAACTGGAAATAATTCCATGTTTCTTAGCTTCTGGGCACTAGGTTTCTTTGTGTATTTCAATAAACTCTGAAAAAATGATTCTCTCATGTGCCCCTCAAGACTCCCCAAGTTTGGTCATCCCACCATCACGGGTGTTTTGTTTAGAGTCTATTGGATGTTTACCCTGATTAGGCGAATTTCACTGAAAACGCCTGTAGTTTAATTCCTCAATGGTTAATGCTAGAACTTTGAAAATGCAGAAAAGCACTTCAGATCACAAGAGCACACTGTGCTTCTGTCCTGGTTCAAGTATCTCAAAGCTGAATCACTAGGTAGCAAAAGAGTTTCAAACTCACAGAAAAGCGTTTTAGCGAACTGGAAATAATTCCATGTTTCTTAGCTTCTGGGCACTAGGTTTCTTTGTGTATTTCAATGAAACTCTGAAAAAATGATTCTCTCATGTGCCCCTCACAGCTCCCCAAGATTGGTCATCCTACCATCAAGGGTGTTTTGTTTACAGTCTATTGAATGTTTACCCTGATTAGGCGAAAATGCCTGAAAACGCCTGTGAGTTTAATTCTTAAATGGTTAATGCTAGAACTTTAAAAACACAGAAAAACACTTTAGTTCACAAGAGCACACTGTGCTTCTGTCCTGGTTCAAGTATCTCAAAGCTGAATCACTAGGTAGCAAAAGAGTTTCAAACTCACAGAAAAGCGTTTTTAGCTAACTGGAAATAATTCCATGTTTCTTAGCTTGTGGGCACTAGGTTTCTTTGTGTATTTCAATGAAACTCTGACAA
Organism: Tamias sibiricus; assembly: GCA_025594165.1. NCBI lineage: Eukaryota > Metazoa > Chordata > Mammalia > Rodentia > Sciuridae > Tamias > Tamias sibiricus. The sequence continues at coordinate 265,197 of JAKELJ010000023.1, read as the reverse complement.
AATGATTCTCTCATGTGCCCCTCATGGCTCCCCAAATTTGGTCATCCACCATCACTGGTTTTTTGTTTAGAGCCTATTGGATGTTTACCCTGATTAGGCGAATTTCACTGAAAACGCCTGTGAGTTTAATTCCTCAATGGTTAATGCTAGAACTTTGAAAATGCAGAAAAGCACTTCAGATCACAAGAGCACACTGTGCTTCTGTCCTGGTTCAAGTATCTCAAAGCTGAATCACTAGGTAGCAAAAGAGTTTCAAACTCACAGAAAAGCGATTTAGCAAACTGGAAATAATTCCATGTTTCTTAGCTTCTGGGCACTAGGTTTCTTTGTGTATTTCAATGAAACTCTGACAAAATGATTCTCTCTTGTGCCCCTCATGGCTCCCCAAATTTGGTCATCCCACCATCACGGGTTTTTTGTTTAGAGCCTATTGGATGTTTACCCTGATTAGGCGAATTTCACTGAAAACGCCTGTGAGTTTAATTCCTCAATGGTTAATGCTAGAACTTTGAAAATGCAGAAAAGCACTTCAGATCACAAGAGCACACTGTGCTTCTGTCCTGGTTCAAGTATCTCAAAGCTGAATCACTAGGTAGCAAAAGAGTTTCAAACTCACAGAAAAGCGTTTTAGCAAACTGGAAATAATTCCATGTTTCTTAGCTTCTGGGCACTAGGTTTCTTTGTGTATTTCAATGAAACTCTGAAAAAATGATTCTCTCATGTGCCCCTCAAGGCTCCCCAAATTTGGTCATCCCACCATCAAGGGTGTTTTGTTTACAGTCTATTGGATGTTTACCCTGATTAGGCGAAATTTGCCTGAAAACGCCTGTGAGTTTAATTCTTAAATGGTTAATGCTAGAACTTTGAAAATGCAGAAAAACACTTCAGATCACAAGAGCACACTGTGCTTCTGTCCTGGTTCAAGTATCTCAAAGCTGAATCACTAGGTAGCAAAAGAGTTTCAAACTCACAGAAAAGCGATTTAGCCAACTGGAAATAATTCCATGTTTCTTAGCTTCTGGGCACTAGGTTTCTTTGTGTATTTCAATGAAACTCTGACAAAATGATTCTCTCTTGTGCCCCTCATGGCTCCCCAAATTTGGTCATCCCACCATCACGGGTTTTTTGTTTAGAGCCTATTGGATGTTTACCCTGATTAGGCGAAATTCACTGAAAACGCCTGTAGTTTAATTCCTCAATGGTTAATGCTAGAACTTTGAAAATGCAGAAAAGCACTTCAGATCACAAGAGCACACTGTGCTTCTGTCCTGGTTCAAGTATCTCAAAGCTGAATCACTAGGTAACAAAAGAGTTTCAAACTCACAGAAAAGCGTTTTAGCGAACTGGAAATAATTCCATGTTTCTTAGCTTCTGGGCACTAGGTTTCTTTGTGTATTTCAATGAAACTCTGAAAAAATGATTCTCTCATGTGCCCCTCAAGGCTCCCAAGTTTGGTCATCCCACCATCAAGGGTGTTTTGTTTACAGTCTATTGGATGTTTACCCTGATTAGGCGAAAATGCCTGAAAACGCCTGTGAGTTTAATTCTTAAATGTTAATGCTAGAACTTTGGAAAACGAAGAACAACACTTTAGTTCACAAGAGCACACTGTGCTTCTGTCCTGGTTCAAGTATCTCAAAGCTGAATCACTAGGTAGCAAAAGAGTTTCAAACTCACAGAAAAGCGTTTTAGCGAACTGGAAATAATTCCATGTTTCTTAGCTTCTGGGTACTAGGTTTCTTTGTGTATTTCAATGAAACTCTGAAAAAATGATTCTCTCATGTGCCCCTCATGGCTCCCCAAATTTGGTCATCCCACCATCAAGGGTTTTTTTTTACAACCTATTGGATGTTTACCCTGATTAGGCGAAATTTCACTGAAAACGCCTGTGAGTTTAATTCTTCAATGGTTAATGCTAGAACTTTGAAAATGCAGAACAAGCACTTCAGTTCACAAGAGCACACTGTGCTTCTGTCCTGGTTCAAGTATCTCAAAGCTGAATCACTAGGTAACAAAAGAGTTTCAAACTCACAGAAAAGCGTTTTTAGCAACTGGAAATAATTCCATGTTTCTTAGCTTCTGGGTACTAGGTTTCTTTGTGTATTTCAATGAAACTCTGAAAAAATGATTCTCTCTTGTGTCCCTCATGGCTCCCCAAATTTGGTCATCTCACCATCACGGGTTTTTTGTTTAGAGCCTATTGGATGTTTACCCTGATTAGGCGAATTTCACTGAAAACGCCTGTTAGTTTAATTCCTCAATGGTTAATGCTAGAACTTTGAAAATGCAGAAAAGCACTTCAGATCACAAGAGCACACTGTGCTTCTTCCTGGTTCAAGTATCTCAAAGCTGAATCACTAGGTAACAAAAGAGTTTCAAACTCACAGAAAAGCGTTTTAGCGAACTGGAAATAATTCCATGTTTCTTAGCTTCTGGGCACTAGGTTTCTTTGTGTATTTCAATGAAACTCTGAAAAATGATTCTCTCATGTGCCCCTCAAGGCTCCCCAAATTTGGTCATCCCACCATCAAGGGTTTTTGTTTAGAGTCTATTGGATGTTTACCCTGATTAGGCGAAAATGCCTGAAAACGCCTGTGAGTTTAATTCTTAAATGGTTAATGCTAGAACTTTGAAAACGCAGAACAACACTTTAGTTCACAAGAGCACACTGTGCTTCTGTCCTGGTTCAAGTATCTCAAAGCTGAATCACTAGGTAGCAAAAGAGTTTCAAACTCACAGAAAAGCGTTTTAGCGAACTGGAAATAATTCCATGTTTCTTAGCTTCTGGGCACTAGGTTTCTTTGTGTATTTCAATGAAACTCTGAAAAAATGATTCTCTCATGTGCCCCTCAGGCTCCCCAAGTTTGGTCATCCCACCATCAAGGGTGTTTTGTTTACAGTCTATTGGATGTTTACCCTGATTAGGCGAAAATGCCTGAAAACGCCTGTGAGTTTAATTCTTAAATGGTTAATGCTAGAACTTTAAAAA
>JAKELJ010000023.1:242417-262108 GCA_025594165.1 Tamias sibiricus | reverse complement strand
TAGTGATTCAGATTTGAGATACTTGAACCAGGACAGAAGCACAGTGTGCTCTTGTGATCTGAAGTGATTTTCTGCATTGTCAAAGTTCTAGCATTAACTATTGAGGAATTAAACTACAGGCGTTTTCAGTGAAATTTGCCTAATCAGGGTAAACATCCAATAGGCTCTAAACAAAAAACCCGAGATGGTGGATTGACCAAATTTGGGGAGCCATGAGGGGCACAAGAGAGCATCATTTTTCAGAGTTTCATTAAAATACACAAAGAAACCTAGTAACCACAAGCTAAGAAACATGGAATTATTTCCAGTTGGCTAAAACGCTGTTCTGTGAGTTTGAAACTCTTTTGCTACCTAGTGAGTCAACATTGAGATACTTGAACCAGGAGAGCAGCACAGTGTGCTCTTGTGAACTAAAGTGTTGTTCTGCATTTATAAAGTTCTAGCATTAACCATTGAGGAATTAAACTACAGGCGTTTTGAGTGAAATTCGTCTAATCAGGATAAACATCCAATAGGCTCTAAACAAGAAAACCGTGATGGTGGATTGTCCAAATTTGGGGAGCCATGAGGGGCACAAGAGAGAATCATTTTGTCAGAGTTTCATTGAAATACACAAAGAAACCTAGTTCCCTGATGCTAAGAAACAAGGAATTATTTCCAGTTGGCTAAATCGCTTTTCTGTGAGTTTGAAACTCTTTTGCTACCTAGTGATTCAGCTTTGAGATACTTGAACCAGGACAGAATCACAGTGTGCTCTTGTGATCTGAAGTGGTTTTCTGCATTTTCAAAGTTCTAGCATTAACCATTGAGGAGTTAAACTACAGGCGTTTTGAGTGAAATTCGCCTAATCAGGGGAAACATCCAATAGGCTCTAAACAAAAAACCCGTGATGGTGGATTGACCAAATTTGGGGAGCCATGAGGGGCACAAGAGAGAATCATTTTGTCAGAGTTTCATTGAAATACACAGAGAAACCTAGTTCCCACAAGCTAAGAAACATGGAATTATTTCCAGTTGGCTAAATCGCTTTTCTGTGAGTTTGAAACTCTTTTGCTACCTGGTGATTCAGCTTTGAGATACTTGAACCAGGACAGAAGCACAGTGTGCTCTTGTGAACTAAAGTGTTGTTCTGTGTTTTTAAAGTTCTAGCATTAACCATTTAAGAATTAAACTCACAGGCGTTTTCAGGAATTTTCGCCTAATTAGGGTAAACATCCAATAGACTGTAAAAAAAAACACCCTTGATGGTGGGATGACCAAACTTGGGGAGCCTTGAGGGGCACATGAGATAATCATTTTTTCAGAGTTTCATTGAAATACACAAAGAAACCAAGTGCCCAAAAGCTAGGAAACATGGAATTATTTCCAGTTCGCTAAAACGCTTTTCTGTGAGTTTGAAACTCTTTTGTTACCTAGTGATTCAGCTTTGAGATACTTGAACCAGGAAAGAAGCACAGTGTGCTCTTGTGATCTGAAGTGCTCTTCTGCATTTTCAAAGTTATAGCATTAACCATTGAGGAATTACACTAAGAGGCATTTTCAGTGAAATTCGCCTAATCAGGGTAAACATCCAATAGGCTCTAAACAAAAAACCCGTGATGGTGTGATGGCCAAATTTGGGGAGCCATGAGGGGCACAAGAGAGAATCATTTTGTCAGAGTTTCATTGGAATACACAGCGAAACCTAGTACCCAGAAGCAAAGAAACATGGAATTATTTCCAGTTGACTAAATCACTTTTCTGTAAGATTGAAAGTCTTTTGCTACCTAGTGATTCAGCTTTGAGATCCTTGAACCAGGACAGGAGCACAGTGTGCTCCTGTGATCTGAAGTGCTTTTTCTGCATTTTCAAAGTTCTAGCATTAACCATTGAGGAATTAAACTAACAGGCGTTTTCAGTGAAATTCGCCTAATCAGGGTAAACATCCAATAGGCTCTAAACAAAAAACCCGTGATGGTGGATTGACCAAATTTGGGGAGCCATGAGGGGCTAAACAGAGAATCATTTTGTCAGAGTTTCATTGAAATACACAAAGAAAACTAGTACCCACAAGCTAAGAAACATGGAATTATTTCCAGTTAGCTAAAACGCTTTTCTGTGAATTTGAAACTCTTTTCCTACCTAGTGATTCAGCTTTGAGGTACTTGAACCAGGACAGAAGCACAGTGTGCTCTTGTGATCTGAAGTGCTTTTCTGCATTTAGAAAGTTCTAGCATTAACCATTGAGGAATTAAACTACAGGCGTTTTCAGTGAATTTCGCCTAATCAGGGTAAACATCCAATAGGCTCTAAACAAAAAACACGTGATGGTGGATTGACCAAATTTGGGGAGCCATGAGGGGCACAAGAGAGAATCATTTTGTCAGAGTTTCATTGAAATACACAAAGAATCCTAGTGCCCAGAAGCTAAGAAACATGGAATTATTTCCAGTTCGCTAAAACGCTTTTCTGGGAGTTTGAAACTCTTTTGTTACCTAGTGATTCAGCTTTGAGATATTTGAACAAGGATAGAAGTACAGTGTGCTCTTGTGATCTGAAGTGCTTTTGTGCATTTTCAAAGTTCTAGCATTAACCATTGAGGAATTAAACTAACAGGCGTTTTCAGTGAATTTCGCCTAATCAGGGTAAACATCCAATAGGCTCTAAAAAAAAAAGCACGTGATGGTGGATTGACCAAATTTGGGGAGCCATGAGGGGCACAAGAGAGAATCATTTTGTCAGAGTTTCATTGAAATACACAACGAAACCTAGTACCCACAAGCTAAGAAACATGGAATTATTTCCAGTTGGCTAAAACGCTTCTCTGTGAGTTTGAAACTCTTTTGCTACCTAGTGATTCAGCTTTAAGATACATTAAACAGGAGAGAAGCACAGTGTGCTCTTGTGAACTAAAGTGTTGTTCTGCGTTTTTAAAGTTCTAGCATTAACCATTTAAGAATTAAACTCACAGGCGTTTTAGGGATTTTCGCCTAATCAGGGGAAACATCCAATAGGCTCTAAACAAAAAAACCCGTGATGGTGGATTGACCAAATTTGGGGAGCCATGAGGGGCACAAGAGAGAATCATTTTGTCAGAGTTTCATTGAAATACACAAAGAAACCTAGTTCCCACAAGCTAAGAAACATGGAATTATTTCCAGTTGGCTAAAACGCTTTTCTATGAGTTTGAAACTCTTTTGCTACCTGTTGATTCAGCTTTGAGATACCTGAACCAGGACAGATGCACAGTGTGCTCTTGTGAACTAAAGTGTTGTTCTGCGTTTTTAAAGTTCTAGCATTAACCATTTAAGAATTAAACTCACAGGCTTTTTCAGGCATTTTCGCCTAATCAGGGTAAACATCCAATAGACTGTAAAAAAAACACCCTTGATGGTGGGATGACCAAACTTGGGGAGCCTTGAGGGGCACATGAGATAATCATTTTTTCAGAGTTTCATTGAAATACACAAAGAAACCTAGTGCCCAGAAGCTAGGAAACATGGAATTTTTTCCAGTTCGCTAAAACCTTTTTCTGTGAGTTTGAAACTCTTTTGTTACCTAGTGATTCAGCTTTGAGATACTTGAACCAGGAAAGAAGCACAGTGTGCTCTTGTGATCTGAAGTGCTTTTCTGCATTTTCAAAGTTCTAGCATTAACCATTGAAAAATTACACTAAGACGCGTTTTCAGTGAAATTCGCCTAATCAGGGTAAACATCCAATAGGCTCTAAAAAAAAACCCGTGATGGTGTGATGACCAAATTTGGCGAGCCATGAGGGGCACAAGAGAGAATCATTTTGTAAGAGTTTCATTGAAATACACAAAGAAACCTAGTACCCAGAAGCTAAGAAACATGGAATTATTTCCAGTTGGCTAAATCGCTTTTCTGTGAGTTTGAAACTCTTTTGCTACCTAGTGATTCAGCTTTGAGATCCTTGAACCAGGACAGAATCACAGTGTGCTTTTGTGATCTGAAGTGCTTTTCTGCATTTTCAAAGTTCTAGCATTAACCATTGAGGAGTTAAACTACAGGCGTTTTGAGTGAAATTCGCCTAATCAGGGTAAACATCCAATAGGCTCTAAACAAAAAACACGTGATGGTGGATTGACCAAATTTGGGGAGCCATGAGGTGCACAAGAGAGAATCATTTTGTCAGAGTTTCATTGAAATACACAAAGAAACCTAGTTCCCAGAAGCTAAGAAACAAGGAATTATTTCCAGTTGGCTAAATCGCTTTTCTGTGAGTTTGAAACTCTTTTGCTACCTAGTGATTCAGCTTTGAGATACTTGAACCAGGACAGAATCACAGTGTGCTCTTGTGATCTGAAGTGGTTTTCTGCATTTTCAAAGTTCTAGCATTAACCATTGAGGAGTTAAACTACAGGCGTTTTGAGTGAAATTCGCCTAATCAGGGGAAACATCCAATAGGCTCTAGAAAAAAAACCCGTGATGGTGGATTGACCAAATTTGGGGAGCCATGAGGGGCACAAGAGAGAATCATTTTGTCAGAGTTTCATTGAAATACACAAAGAAACCTAGTTCCCACAAGCTAAGAAACATGGAATTATTTCCAGTTGGCTAAATCGCTTTTCTGTGAGTTTGAAACTCTTTTGCTACCTGGTGATTCAGCTTTGAGATACTTGAACCAGGACAGAAGCACAGTGTGCTCTTGTGAACTAAAGTGTTGTTCTGCATTTTTAAAGTTCTAGCATTAACCATTTAAGAATTAAACTCACAGGCGTTTTCAGGAATTTTCGCCTAATTAGGGTAAACATCCAATAGACTGTAAAAAAAACACCCTTGATGGTGGGATGACCAAACTTGGGGAGCCTTGAGTGGCACATGAGATAATCATTTTTTCAGAGTTTCATTGAAATACACAAAGAAACCAAGTGCCCAAAAGCTAGGAAACATGGAATTATTTCCAGTTCGCTAAAACGCTTTTCTGTGAGTTTGAAACTCTTTTGTTACCTAGTGATTCAGCTTTGAGATACTTGAACCAGGAAAGAAGCACAGTGTGCTCTTGTGATCTGAAGTGCTCTTCTGCATTTTCAAAGTTATAGCATTAACCATTGAGGAATTACACTACAGAGGCATTTTCAGTGAAATTCGCCTAATCAGGGTAAACATCCAATAGGCTCTAAACAAAAAACCCGTGATGGTGTGATGGCCAAATTTGGGGAGCCATGAGGGGCACAAGAGAGAATCATTTTGTCAGAGTTTCATTGAAATACACAGCGAAACCTAGTACCCAGAAGCAAAGAAACATGGAATTATTTCCAGTTGACTAAATCACGTTTCTGTAAGATTGAAAGTCTTTTGCTACCTAGTGATTCAGCTTTGAGATACTTGAACCAGGACAGGAGCACAGTGTGCTCCTGTGATCTGAAGTGCTTTTCTGCATTTTCAAAGTTCTAGCATTAACCATTGAGGAATTAAACTACAGGCGTTTTCAGTGAAATTCGCCTAATCAGGGTAAACATCCAATAGGCTCTAAACAAAAAACCCGTGATGGTGGATTGACCAAATTTGGGGAGCCATGAGGGGCTAAAGAGAGAATCATTTTGTCAGAGTTTCATTGAAATACACAAAGAAACCTAGTACCCACAAGCTAAGAAACATGGAATTATTTCCAGTTAGCTAAAACGCTTTTCTGTGAATTTGAAACTCTTTTGCTACCTAGTGATTCAGCTTTGAGATACTTGAACCAGGACAGAAGCACAGTGTGCTCTTGTGATCTGAAGTGCTTTTCTGCATTTTTAGAAAGTTCTAGCATTAACCATTGAGGAATTAAACTCACAGGCGTTTTCAGTGAATTTCGCCTAATCAGGGTAAACATCCAATAGGCTCTAAACAAAAAACACGTGATGGTGGATGACCAAATTTGGGGAGCCTTGAGGGGCACAAGAGAGAATCATTTTGTCAGAGTTTCATTGAAATACACAAAGAAACCTAGTGCCCAGAAGCTAAGAAACATGGAATTATTTCCAGTTCGCTAAAACGCTTTTCTGGGAGTTTGAAACTCTTTTGTTACCTAGTGATTCAGCTTTGAGATACTTGAACAAGGAAAGAAGCACAGTGTGCTCTTGTGATCTGAAGTGCTTTTGTGCATTTTCAAAGTTCTAGCATTAACCATTGAGGAATTAAACTAACAGGCGTTTTCAGTGAAATTCGCCTAATCAGGGTAAACATCCAATAGGCTCTAAAAAAAAACACGTGATGGTGGATTGACCAAATTTGGGGAGCCATGAGGGGCACAAGAGAGAATCATTTTGTCAGAGTTTCATTGAAATACACAAAGAAACCTAGTACCCACAAGCTAAGAAACATGGAATTATTTCCAGTTGGCTAAAACGCTTTTCTGTGAGTTTGAAACTCTTTTGCTACCTAGTGATTCAGCTTTAAGATACATTAAACCAGGAGAGAAGCACAGTGTGCTCTTGTGAACTAAAGTGTTGTTCTGCGTTTTTAAAGTTCTAGCATTAACCATTTAAGAATTAAACTCACAGGCGTTTTAGGATTTTCGCCTAATCAGGGTAAAAATCCAATAGACTGTAAACAAAACATTCCTTGATGGTGGGATGACCAAACTTGGGGAGCCTTGAGGGGCACATGAGAGAATCATTTTTTCAGAGTTTCATTGAAATACACAAAGAAACCTAGTGCCCAGAAGCTAAGAAACATGGAATTATTTCCAGTTCGCTAAAACGCTTTTCTGTGAGTTTGAAACTCTTTTGCTACCTAGTGATTCAGCTTTGAGATACTTGAACCAGGAAAGTAGCACAGTGTGCTCTTGTGATCTGAAGTGCATTTCTGCATTTTCAAAGTTCTAGCCTTAACCATTGAGGAATTAAACTAACAGGCGTTTTCAGTGAATTTCGCCTAATCAGGGTAAACATCCAATAGGCTCTAAACAAAAAACACGTGATGGTGGATGACCAAATTTGGGGAGCCATGAGGGGCACAAGAGAGAATCATTTTGTCAGAGTTTCATTGAAATACACAAAAAAACCTAATACCCACAAGCTAAGAAACATGGAATTATTTCCAGTTGGCTAAAACGCTTTTCTGTGAGTTTGAAACTCTTTTGCTACCTAGTGATTCAGCTTTGAGATATATGAACCAGGAGAGAAGCACAGTGTGCTCTTGTGAACTAAAGTGTTGTTCTGCGCTTTTAAAGTTCTAGCATTAACCATTTAAGAATTAAACTCACAGGCGTTTTCAGGCATTTTCGCCTAATCAGGGTAAACATCCAATAGACTGTAAACAAAACACCCTTGATGGTAGGATGACCAAACTTGGGGAACCTTGAGGGGCACATGAGAGAATCATTTTTCAGAGTTTCATTGAAATACACAAAGAAACCTAGTGCCCAGAAGCTAAGAAACATGGAATTATTTCCAGTTGGCTAAAACGCTTTTCTGTGAGTTTGAAACTCTTTTGCTACCTAGTGATTCAGCTTTGAGATACTTGAACCAGGAAAGAAGCACAGTGTGCTCTTGTGATCTGAAGTGCTTTTCTGCATTTTCAAAGTTCTAGCATTAACCATTGAGGAATTAAACTAACAGGCGTTTTCAGTGAAATTCGCCTAATCAGGGTAAACATCCAATAGGCTCTAAAAAAAAACACCCGTGATGGTGGATTGACCAAATTTGGGGAGCCATGAGGGGCACAAGAGAGAATCATTTTGTCAGAGTTTCATTGAAATACACAAAGAAACCTAGTACCCACAAGCTAAGAAACATGGAATTATTTCCAGTTGGCTAAAACGCTTTTCTGTGAGTTTGAAACTCTTTTGCTACCTAGTGATTCAGCTTTGAGATACTTGAAACAGGAAGAGAAGCACAGTGTGCTCTTGTGAACTAAAGTGTTGTTCTGCGTTTTTAAAGTTCTAGCATTAACCATTTAAGAATTAAACTCACGGGCGTTTTCAGGCATTTTCGCCTAATCAGGGTAAACATCCAATAGACTGTAAACAAAACAGCCTGGATGGTGGATGACCAAACTTGGGGAGCCTTGAGGGGCACATGAGAGAATCATTTTTTCATAGTTTCATTGAAATACACAAAGAAACCTAGTGCCCAGAAGCTAAGAAACATGGAATTATTTCCAGTTCGCTAAAACGCTTTTCTGTGAGTTTGAAACTCTTTTGTTACCTAGTGAGTCAGCTTTGAGATACTTGAACCAGGAAAGAAGCACAGTGTGCTCTTGTGATCTGAAGTGCTTTTCTGCATTTTCAAAGTTCTTGCATTAACCATTGAGGAATTACACTAACAGGCGTTTTCAGTGAAATTCGCCTAATCAGGGTAAATATCCAATAGGCTCTAAACAAAAAACCCCGTGATGGTGGATTGACCTAATTTGGGGAGCCATGAGGGGCACAAGAGAGAATAATTTTGTCAGAGTTTCATTGAAATACACAAAGAAACCTAGTTCCCTGATGCTAAGAAACAAGGAATTATTTCCAGTTGGCTAAATCGCTTTTCTGTGAGTTTGAAACTCTTTTGCTACCTAGTGATTCAGCTTTGAGATACTTGAACCAGGACAGAATCACAGTGTGCTCTTGTGATCTGAAGTGGTTTTCTGCATTTTCAAAGTTCTAGCATTAACCATTGAGGAGTTAAACTACAGGCGTTTTGAGTGAAATTCGCCTAATCAGGGTAAACATCCAATAGGCTCTAAAAAAAAAACACCCGTGATGGTGGATTGACCAAATTTGGGAGCCATGAGGGGCACAAGAGAGAATCATTTTGTCAGAGTTTCATTGAAATACACAGAGAAACCTAGTTCCCACAAGCTAAGAAACATGGAATTATTTCCAGTTGGCTAAAACGCTTTTCTGTGAGTTTGAAACTCTTTTGCTACCTGGTGATTCAGCTTTGAGATACTTGAACCAGGACAGAAGCACAGTGTGCTCTTGTGAACTAAAGTGTTGTTCTGCGTTTTTAAAGTTCTAGCATTAACCATTTAAGAATTAAACTCACAGGCGTTTTCAGGAATTTTCGCCTAATAAGGGTAAACATCCAATAGACTGTAAAAAAAACACCCTTGATGGTGGGATGACCAAACTTGGGGAGCCTTGAGGGGCACATGAGATAATCATTTTTTCAGAGTTTCATTGAAATACACAAAGAAACCAAGTGCCCAAAAGCTAGGAAACTTGGAATTATTTCCAGTTCGCTAAAACGCTTTTCTGTGAGTTTGAAACTCTTTTGTTACCTAGTGATTCAGCTTTGAGATACTTGAACCAGGAAAGAAGCACAGTGTGCTCTTGTGATCTGAAGTGCTTTTCTGCATTTTCAAAGTTCTAGCATTAACCATTGAGGAATTACACTAACAGGCATTTTCAGTGAAATTCGCCTAATCAGGGTAAACATCCAATAGGCTCTAAACAAAAAACCCGTGATGGTGTGATGGCCAAGTTTGGGGAGCCATGAGGGGCACAAGAGAGAATCATTTTGTCAGAGTTTCATTGAAATACACAAAGAAACCTAGTACCCAGAAGCAAAGAAACATGGAATTATTTCCAGTTGACTAAATCACTTTTCTGTAAAATTGAAAGTCTTTTGCTACCTAGTGATTCAGCTTTGAGATACTTGAACCAGGACAGGAGCACAGTGTGCTCCTGTGATCTGAAGTGCTTTTCTGCATTTTCAAAGTTCTAGCATTAACCTTGAGGAATTAAACTAACAGGCGTTTTCAGTGAAATTCGCCTAATCAGGGTAAACATCCAATAGGCTCTAAACAAAAAACCCGTGATGGTGGATTGACCAAATTTGGGGAGCCATGAGGGGCTAAAGAGAGAATCATTTTGTCAGAGTTTCATTGAAATACACAAAGAAAACTAGTACCCACAAGCTAAGAAACATGGAATTATTTCCAGTTAGCTAAAACGCTTTTCTGTGAGTTTGAAACTCTTTTGCTACCTAGTGATTCAGCTTTGAGATACTTGAACCAGGACAGAAGCACAGTGTGCTCTTGTGAACTAAAGTGTTGTTCTGCGTTTTTAAAGTTCTAGCATTAACCATTTAAGAATTAAACTCACAGGCGTTTTCAGGCATTTTCGCCTAATCAGGGTAAACATCCAATAGCCTGTAAACAAAACACCCTTGATGGTGGGATGACCAAACTTGGGGAGTCTTGAGGGGCACATGAGAGAATCATTTTTTCAGAGTTTTATTGAAATACACAAAGAAACCTAGTGCCCAGAAGCTAAGAAACATGGAATTATTTCCAGTTCTCTAAAACGCTTTTCTGTGAATTTGAAACTCTTTTCCTACCTAGTGATTCAGCTTAGAGATACTTGAACCAGGACAGAAGCGCAGTGTGCTCTTGTGATCTGAAGTGCTTTTCTGCATTTAGAAAGTTCTAGCATTAACCATTGAGGAATTAAACTACAGGCGTTTTCAGTGAAATTCGCCTAATCAGGGTAAACATCCAATAGGCTCTAAACAAAAAACACGTGATGGTGGATTGACCAAATTTGGGGAGCCATGAGGGGCACAACAGAGAATCATTTTGTCAGAGTTTCATTGAAATACACAAAGAAACCTAGTTCCCACAAGCTAAGAAACATGGAATTATTTCCAGTTGGCTAAATCGCTTTTCTGTGAGTTTGAAACTCTTTTGCTACCTAGTGATTCAGCTTTGAGATACTTGAACCAGGAGAGTAGCACAGTGTGCTCTTGTGAACTAAAGTGTTGTTCTGCGTTTTTAAAAGTTCTAGCATTAACCATTTAAGAATTAAACTCACAGGCGTTTTCAGGCATTTTCGCCCAATCAGGGTAAACATCCAATAGACTGTAAAGAAAACACCCTTGATAGTCGGATGACCAAATTTGCGGAGCCTTGAGGGGCACATGAGAGAATCATTTTTTCAGAGTTTCATTGAAATACACAAAGAAACCTAGTGCCCAGAAGCTAAGAAACATGGAATTATTTCCAGTTTGCTAAAACGCTTTTCTGTGAGTTTGAAACTCTTTTGCTACCTAGTAATTCAGCTGTGAGATACTTGAACCAGGAAAAAAAGAACAGTGTGCTCTTGTGATCTTAAGAACTTTTCTGCATTTTCAAAGTTCTAGCATTAACCATTGAGGAATTAAACTCACAGGCGTTTTCAGTGAAATTCGCCTAATCAGGGTAAACATCCAATAGGCTCTAAACAAAAAACCCGAAATGGTGGGATGACCAAATTTGGGGAGCCATGAGGGGCACAAGAGAGAATCATTTTGTCAGAGTTTCATTGAAATACACAAAGAAACCTAGTTCCCACAAGCTAAGAAACATGGATTTATTTCCAGTTTGCTAAAACGCTTTTCTGGGAGTTTGAAACTCTTTTGTTACCTAGTGATTCAGCTTTGAGATACTTGAACCAGGAAAGAAGCACAGTGTGCTCTTGTGATCTGAAGTGCTTTTTCTGCATTTTCAAAGTTCTAGCATTAACCATTGAGGAATTAAACTAACAGGCGTTTTCAGTGAAATTCGCCTAATCAGGGTAAACATCCAATAGGCTCTAAACAAAAAACCCCGTGATGGTGGATTGACCAAATTTGGGGAGCCATGAGGGGCACAAGAGAGAATCATTTTGTCAGAGTTTCATTGAAATACACAAAGAAACCTAGTTCCCACAAGCTAAGAAACATGGAATTATTTCCAGTTGGCTAAAACGCTTTTCTGTGAGTTTGAAACTCTTTTGCTACCTGGTGATTCAGCTTTGAGATACTTGAACCAGGACAGAAGCACAGTGTGCTCTTGTGAACTAAAGTGTTGTTCTGCGTTTTTAAAGTTCTAGCATTAACCATTTAAGAATTAAACTCACAGGCGTTTTCAGGAATTTTCGCCTAATAAGGGTAAACATCCAATAGACTGTAAAAAAAAAACACCCTTGATGGTGGGATGACCAAACTTGGGGAGCCTGAGGGGCACATGAGATAATCATTTTTTCAGAGTTTCATTGAAATACACAAAGAAACCAAGTGCCCAAAAGCTAGGAAACTTGGAATTATTTCCAGTTCGCTAAAACGCTTTTCTGTGAGTTTGAAACTCTTTTGTTACCTAGTGATTCAGCTTTGAGATACTTGAACCAGGAAAGAAGCACAGTGTGCTCTTGTGATCTGAAGTGCTTTTCTGCATTTTCAAAGTTCTAGCATTAACCATTGAGGAATTACACTAACAGGCATTTTCAGTGAAATTCGCCTAATCAGGGTAAACATCCAATAGGCTCTAAACAAAAAACCCGTGATGGTGTGATGGCCAAGTTTGGGGAGCCATGAGGGGCACAAGAGAGAATCATTTTGTCAGAGTTTCATTGAAATACACAAAGAAACCTAGTACCCAGAAGCAAAGAAACATGGAATTATTTCCAGTTGACTAAATCACTTTTCTGTAAAATTGAAAGTCTTTTGCTACCTAGTGATTCAGCTTTGAGATACTTGAACCAGGACAGGAGCACAGTGTGCTCCTGTGATCTGAAGTGCTTTTCTGCATTTTCAAAGTTCTAGCATTAACCATTGAGGAATTAAACTAACAGGCGTTTTCAGTGAAATTCGCCTAATCAGGGTAAACATCCAATAGGCTCTAAACAAAAAACCCGTGATGGTGGATTGACCAAATTTGGGGAGCCATGAGGGGCTAAAGAGAGAATCATTTTGTCAGAGTTTCATTGAAATACACAAAGAAAACTAGTACCCACAAGCTAAGAAACATGGAATTATTTCCAGTTAGCTAAAACGCTTTTCTGTGAGTTTGAAACTCTTTTGCTACCTAGTGATTCAGCTTTGAGATACTTGAACCAGGACAGAAGCACAGTGTGCTCTTGTGAACTAAAGTGTTGTTCTGTTTTTTTAAAGTTCTAGCATTAACCATTTAAGAATTAAACTCACAGGCGTTTTCAGGCATTTTCGCCTAATCAGGGTAAACATCCAATAGCCTGTAAACAAAACACACCCTTGATGGTGGGATGACCAAACTTGGGGAGTCTTGAGGGGCACATGAGAGAATCATTTTTTCAGAGTTTTATTGAAATACACAAAGAAACCTAGTGCCCAGAAGCTAAGAAACATGGAATTATTTCCAGTTCTCTAAAACGCTTTTCTGTGAATTTGAAACTCTTTTCCTACCTAGTGATTCAGCTTAGAGATACTTGAACCAGGACAGAAGCGCAGTGTGCTCTTGTGATCTGAAGTGCTTTTCTGCATTTAGAAAGTTCTAGCATTAACCATTGAGGAATTAAACTACAGGCGTTTTCAGTGAAATTCGCCTA
Source organism: Tamias sibiricus (assembly GCA_025594165.1). Classification (NCBI taxonomy): domain Eukaryota; kingdom Metazoa; phylum Chordata; class Mammalia; order Rodentia; family Sciuridae; genus Tamias; species Tamias sibiricus. Next base: position 248,868 of record JAKELJ010000023.1, on the reverse strand, counting down.
ATCAGGGTAAACATCCAATAGGCTCTAAACAAAAAACACGTGATGGTGGATGACCAAATTTGGGGAGCCATGAGGGGCACAAGAGAGAATCATTTTGTCAGAGTTTCATTGAAATACACAAAGAAACCTAGTACCCAGAAGCTAAGAAACATGGAATTATTTCCAGTTGGCTAAATCGCTTTTCTGTGAGTTTGAAACTCTTTTGCTACCTAGTGATTCAGCTTTGAGATACTTGAACCAGGAGAGTAGCACAGTGTGCTCTTGTGAACTAAAGTGTTGTTCTGCGTTTTTAAAGTTCTAGCATTAACCATTTAAGAATTAAACTCACAGGCGTTTTCAGGCATTTTCGCCCAATCAGGGTAAACATCCAATAGACTGTAAAGAAAACACCCTTGATAGTCGGATGACCAAATTTGCGGAGCCATGAGGGGCACATGAGAGAATCATTTTTTCAGAGTTTCATTGAAATACACAAAGAAACCTAGTGCCCAGAAGCTAAGAAACATGGAATTATTTCCAGTTTGCTAAAACGCTTTTCTGTGAGTTTGAAACTCTTTTGCTACCTAGTAATTCAGCTGTGAGATACTTGAACCAGGAAAGAAGCACAGTGTGCTCTTGTGAACTAAAGAACTTTTCTGCATTTTTAAAGTTCTAGCATTAACCATTGAGGAATTAAACTCACAGGCGTTTTCAGTGAATTTTCGCCTAATCAGGGTAAACATCCAATAGGCTCTAAACAAAAAACCCTTGATGGTGGGATGACAAACTTTGGGGAGCCATTGAGGGGCACAAGAGAGAATCATTTTTCAGAGTTTCATTGAAATACACAAAGAAACCTAGTGCCCAGAAGCTAAGAAACATGGAATTAATTTCCAGTTTGCTAAAACGCTTTTCTGTGAGTTTGAAACTCTTTTGTACCTAGTGATTCAGCTTTGAGATACTTGAACCAGGAAAGAAGCGCAGTGTGCTCTTGTGATCTGAAGTGCTTTTCTGCATTTTCAAAGTTCTAGCATTAACCATTGAGGAATTAAACTAACAGGCGTTTTCAGTGAAATTCGCCTAATCAGGGTAAACATCCAATAGGCTCTAAACAAAAAACCCGTGATGGTGGGATGACCAAATTTGGGGAGCCATGAGGGGCACAAGAGAGAATCATTTTGTCAGAGTTTCATTGAAATACACAAAGAAACCTAGTTCCCACAAGCTAAGAAAACATGGAATTATTTCCAGTTGGCTAAATCGCTTTTCTGTGAGTTTGAAACTCTTTTGCTACCTAGTGATTCAGCTTTGAGATACTTGAACCAGGAGAGAAGCACAGTGTGCTCTTGTGAACTAAAGTGTTTTCTGCATTTTTAAAGTTCTAGCATTAACCATTTAGGAATTAAACTCACAGGCGTTTTCAGGCATTTTCGCCCAATCAGGGTAAACATCCAATAGACTAAACAAAAAAACACCCTTGATAGGATTGACCAAATTTGGGGAGCCATGAGGGGCACATGAGAGAATCATTTTGTCAGAGTTTCATTGAAATACACAAAGAAACCTAGTGCCCAGAAGCTAAGAAACATGGAATTATTTCCAGTTTGCTAAAACGCTTTTCTGTGAGTTTGAAACTCTTTTGCTACCTAGTGATTCAGCTTTGAGATACTTGAACCAGGAAAGAAGAACAGTGTGCTCTTGTGAACTAAAGTGTTTTCTGCATTTTTAAAGTTCTAGCATTAACCATTGAGGAATTAAACTCACAGGCGTTTTCAGTGAAATTCGCCTAATCAGGGTAAACATCCAATAGGCTCTAAACAAAAAACCCTTGAAATGGTGGGATGACCAAATTTGGGGAGCCATGAGGGGCACAAGAGAGAATCATTTTGTCAGAGTTTCATTGAAATACACAAAGAAACCTAGTTCCCACAAGCTAAGAAACATGGATTATTTCCAGTTCGCTAAAACGCTTTTCTGGGAGTTTGAAACTCTTTTGTTACCTAGTGATTCAGCTTTGAGATACTTGAACCAGGAAAGAAGCACAGTGTGCTCTTGTGATCTGAAGTGCTTTTCTGCATTTTCAAAGTTCTAGCATTAACCATTGAGGAATTAAACTAACAGGCGTTTTCAGTGAAATTCGCCTAATCAGGGTAAACATCCAATAGGCTCTAAACAAAAAACCCCGTGATGGTGGATTGACCAAATTTGGGGAGCCATGAGGGGCACAAGAGAGAATCATTTTGTCAGAGTTTCATTGAAATACACAAAGAAACCTAGTTCCCACAAGCTAAGAAACAAGGAATTATTTCCAGTTGGCTAAATCGCTTTTCTGTGAGTTTGAAACTCTTTTGCTACCTAGTGATTCAGCTTTGAGATACTTGAACCAGGACAGAAGCACAGTGTGCTCTTGTGAACTGAAGTGTTTTCTGCATTTTCAAAGTTCTAGCATTAACCATTGAGGAATTAAACTACAGGCGTTTTGAGTGAAATTCGCCTAATCAGGGTAAACATCCAATAGGCTCTAAACAAAAAACCCTTGATGGTGGATTGACCAAATTTGGGAGCCATGAGGGGCACAAGAGAGAATCATTTTTTCAGAGTTTCATTGAAATACACAAAGAAACCTAGTTCCCACAAGCTAAGAAACATGGAATTATTTCCAGTTGGCTAAAACGCTTTTCTGTGAGTTTGAAACTCTTTTGCTACCTGGTGATTCAGCTTTGAGATACTTGAACCAGGACAGAAGCACAGTGTGCTCTTGTGAACTAAAGTGTTTTCTGCGTTTTTAAAGTTCTAGCATTAACCATTTAAGAATTAAACTCACAGGCGTTTTCAGGAATTTTCGCCTAATCAGGGTAAACATCCAATAGACTGTAAAAAAAAACACCCTGATGGTGGATGACCAAACTTGGGGAGCCTTGAGGGGCACATGAGATAATCATTTTTTCAGAGTTTCATTGAAATACACAAAGAAACCAAGTGCCCAAAAGCTAAGAAACTGGAATTATTTCCAGTTCGCTAAAACGCTTTTCTGTGAGTTTGAAACTCTTTTGTTACCTAGTGATTCAGCTTTGAGATACTTGAACCAGGAAAGAAGCACAGTGTGCTCTTGTGATCTGAAGTGCTTTTCTGCATTTTTAAAGTTCTAGCATTAACCATTGAGGAATTACACTAACAGGCGTTTTCAGTGAAATTCGCCTAATCAGGGTAAACATCCAATAGGCTCTAAACAAAAACCCGTGATGGTGGGATGACCAAACTTGGGGAGCCATGAGGGGCACAAGAGAGAATCATTTTGTCAGAGTTTCATTGAAATACACAAAGAAACCTAGTGCCCAGAAGCAAAGAAACATGGAATTATTTCCAGTTGGCTAAATCACTTTTCTGTAAAATTGAAAGTCTTTTTGCTACCTAGTGATTCAGCTTTGAGATACTTGAACCAGGACAGAAGCACAGTGTGCTCTTGTGATCTGAAGTGCATTTCTGCATTTTCAAAGTTCTAGCATTAACCATTGAGGAATTAAACTAACAGGCGTTTTCAGTGAATTTCGCCTAATCAGGGTAAACATCCAATAGGCTCTAAACAAAAAAAACCCGTGATGGTGGATTGACCAAATTTGGGGAGCCATGAGGGGCACAAGAGAGAATCATTTTGTCAGAGTTTCATTGAAATACACAAAGAAACCTAGTACCCACAAGCTAAGAAACATGGAATTATTTCCAGTTGGCTAAAACGCTTTTCTGTGAGTTTGAAACTCTTTTGCTACCTAGTGATTCAGCTTTGAGATACTTGAACCAGGAGAGAAGCACAGTGTGCTCTTGTGAACTAAAGTGTTGTTCTGCGTTTTTAAAGTTCTAGCATTAACCATTTAAGAATTAAACTCACAGGCGTTTTCAGGCATTTTCGCCTAATCAGGGTAAACATCCAATAGACTGTAAACAAAAAACAGCCTGGATGGTGGGATGACCAAACTTGGGGAGCCTTGAGGGGCACAAGAGAGAATCATTTTTTCAGAGTTTCATTGAAATACACAAAGAAACCTAGTGCCCAGAAGCTAAGAAACATGGAATTATTTCCAGTTCGCTAAAACGCTTTTCTGTGAGTTTGAAACTCTTTTGCTACCTAGTGATTCAGCTTTGAGATACTTGAACCAGGAAAGAAGCACAGTGTGCTCTTGTGATCTGAAGTGCTTTTCTGCATTTTTCAAAGTTCTAGCATTAACCATTGAGGAATTAAACTAACAGGCGTTTTCAGTGAAATTCGCCTAATCAGGGTAAACATCCAATAGGCTCTAAACAAAAAACACGTGATGGTGGATTGACCAAATTTGGGGAGCCATGAGGGCACAAGAGAGAATCATTTTTGTCAGAGTTTCATTGAAATACACAAAGAAACCTAGTACCCAGAAGCTAAGAAACAAGGAATTATTTCCAGTTGGCTAAAACGCTTTTCTGTGAGTTTGAAACTCTTTTGCTACCTAGTGATTCAGCTTTGAGATACTTGAAACCAGGAGAGAAGCACAGTGTGCTCTTGTGATCTAAAGTGTTGTTCTGCATTTTCAAATTTCTAGCATTAACCATTGAGGAATTAAACTCACAGGCGTTTTTACCAGTGAAATTCGCCTAATCAGGGTAAACATCCAATAGGCACTCTAAACAAAAAACCCGTGATGGTGGGATTGACCAAATTTGGGGAGCCATGAGGGGCACAAGAGAGAATCATTTTTTCAGAGTTTCATTGAAATACACAAAGAAACCTAGTGCCCACAAGCTAAGAAACATGGAATTATTTCCAGTTGGCTAAAACGCTTTTCTGTGAGTTTTTGAAACTCTTTTGCTACCTAGTGATTCAGCTTTGAGATACTTGAACCAGGACAGAGAAGCACAGTGTGCTCTTGTGAACTAAAGTGTTATTCTGCAATTTTTAAAGTTCTAGCATTAACCATTTAAGAATTAAACTCACAGGCCGTTTTCAGTGAAATTTTCGCCTAATCAGGGTAAACATCCAATAGACTGTAAACAAAAACACCCTTGATGGTGGATGACCAAACTTGGGAGCCTTGAGGGGGCACATGAGAGAATCATTTTTTCAGAGTTTCATTGAAATACACAAAGAAACCTAGTGCCCCCAAAAGCTAAGAAACATGGAATTATTTCCAGTTCGCTAAAACGCTTTTCTGTGAGTTTGAAACTCTTTTGCTACCTAGTTAATTCAGCTTTGAGATACTTGAACCAGGAAAGAAAGCACAGTGTGCTCTTGTGATCTGAAGTGTTTTCTGCATTTTCAAAGTTCTAGCATTAACCATTGAAGGAATTAAACTAACAGGCATTTTCAGTGAAATTCGCCTAATCAGGGTAAACATCCAATAGGCTCTAAACAAAAAACCCGTGATGGTGTGATGACCAAGTTTGGGTGAGCCATGAGGGGCACAAGAGAGAATCATTTTTGTCAGAGTTTCATTGAAATACACAAAGAAACCTAGTACCCAGAAGCTAAAGAAACATGGAATTATTTCCAGTTGACTAAAAAACGCTTTTCTGTGAGTTTGAAACTCTTTTGCTACCTAGTGATTCAGCTTTGAGATACTTGAACCAGGACAGGAGCACAGTGTGCTCTTGTGATCTGAAGTGCTTTTCTGCATTTTCAAAGTTCTAGCATTAACCATTGAGGAATTAAACTACAGGCGTTTTCAGTGAAATTCGCCTAATCAGGGTAAACATCCAATAGGCTCTAAACAAAAAACCCGTGATGGTGGATTGACCAAATTTGGGGAGCCATGAGGGGCACAAGAGAGAATCATTTTGTCAGAGTTTCATTGAAATACACAAAGAAACCTAGTACCCACAAGCTAAGAAACATGGAATTATTTCCAGTTAGCTAAAACGCTTTTCTGTGAGTTTGAAACTCTTTTGCTACCTAGTGATTCAGCTTTGAGATACTTGAACCAGGACAGAAGCACAGTGTGCTCTTGTGAACTAAAGTGTTTTTCTGCGTTTTCAAAGTTCTAGCATTAACCATTGAAGAATTAAACTACAGGCGTTTTCAGGCAATTTCGCCTAATCAGGGTAAACATCCAATAGGCTGTAAACAAAAAAAACACCCTTGATGGTGGGATGACCAAACATTGGGGAGCCTTGAGGGGCACATGAGAGAATCATTTTTTCAGAGTTTTATTGAAATACACAAAGAAACCTAGTGCCCAGAAGCTAAGAAACATGGAATTATTTCCAGTTGGCTAAAACGCTTTTCTGTGAATTTGAAACTCTTTTTTGCTACCTAGTGATTCAGCTTTTGAGATACTTGAACCAGGACAGAAGCACAGTGTGCTCTTGTGATCTGAAGTGCTTTTCTGCATTTTCAACAGTTCTAGCATTAACCATTGAGGAATTAAACTACAGGCGTTTTCAGTGAAATTCGCCTAATCAGGGTAAACATCCAATAGGCTCTAAACAAAAAACACGTGATGGTGGA
>JAKELJ010000023.1:223190-242317 GCA_025594165.1 Tamias sibiricus | reverse complement strand
TTTGTTTTTTTTACAGTCTATTGGATATTTACCCTGATTAGGCGAAAATGCCTGAAAACTCCTGTGAGTTTTATTCTTAAATGGTTAATGCTGGAAATTTTAAAAAATTAAAAACACAGAAAATCACTTTAGTTCACAAGAGCACACTGTGCTTCTCTCCTGGTTCAAGTATCTCAAAGCTAAATCACTAGGTAGCAAAAGAGTTTCAAATTCACAGAAAAGCGTTTTAGCTAACTGGAAAAATTCCATGTTTCTTAGCTTCTGGGCACTAGGTTTCTTTGTGTATTTCAATGAAACTCTGAAAAAATGATTCTCTCATGTGCCCATCACGGCTCCCAAGATTGGTCATCCCACCATCAAGGGTGTTTTGTTTACAGTCTATTGAATGTTTACCCTGATTAGGCGAAAATGCCTGAAAACGCCTGTGAGTTTAATTCTTAAATGGGTAATGCTAGAAACTTTAAAAACACAGAACAACACTTTAGTTCACAAGAACACACTGTGCTTCTCTCCTGGTTCAAGTATCTCAAAGCTAAATCACTAGGTAGCAAAAGAGTTTCAAATTCATAGAAGAGATTTTTAGCCAACTGGAAATAAATACCATGTTTCTTAGCTTGTGGGTACTAGGTTTCTTTGTGTATTTCAATGAAACTCTGACAAAATGATTCTCTCTTGTGCCCCTCATGACTCCGCAAATTTGGTCAATCCCACCATCAACGAGTTTTTTGTTTACAGCCTATTCGATGTTTACCCTGATTAGGCGAATTTCACTGAAAACGCCTGTAGATTAATTCCTCAATGGTTAATGCTAGAACTTTGAAAATGCAGAAAAGCACTTCAGATCACAAGGGCACACTGTGCTCCTGTCCTGGTTCAAGTAATCTCAAAGCTGAAACACTAAGTAGCAAAAGAGTTTCAAACTCACAGAAAAGCGATTTTAGCCAACTGGAAATAATTCCATGTTTCTTAGCTTCTGGGTACTAGGTATCTTTGTGTATTTCAATGAAACTCTGACAAAATGATTCTCTCTTGTGCCTCTCATGGCTCCCCAAATTTGGTCATCCCACCATCACGGGTTTTTTATTTAGAACCTATTGGATGTTTACCCTGATTAGGCGAATTTCACAGAAAACGCCTGTTAGTTGAATTCCTCAATCGTTAATGCTAGAACTTTGAAAATGCAGAAAAGCACTTCAGATCACAAGAGCACACTGTGCTTCTTTCCTGGATCAAGTATCTCAAAGCTGAATCACTAGGTAACCAAAGAGTTTCAAACTCACAGAAAAGCGTTTTTTGCAAACTGGAAATAATTCCAAGTTTTTTAGCTTCTGGGTACTATGTTTCTTTGAGTATTTCAATGAAACTCTGACAAAATGATTCTCTCTTGTGTCCCTCATGGCTCCCCAAATTTGGTCATCTCACCATCACGGATATTTTGTTTAGAGCCTGTTGGATGTTTACCCTGATTAGGCGAATTTCACTGAAAATGCCTGTTAGTTTAATTCCTCAATGGTTAATCTAGAACTTTGAAAATGCAGAAAAGCACTTCAGATCACAAGAGCACACTGTGCTTCTTTCCTGGTTCAAGTATCTCAAAGCTGAATCACTAGGTAACAAAAGAGTTTCAAACTCACAAAAAGCGTTTTTAGCGAACTGGAAATAATTCCATGTTTCTTAGCTTCTGTGCACTAGGTTTCTTCGTGTATTTCAATGAAACTCTGAAAAAAATGATTCTCTCATGTGCCCCTCAAAGACTCCCCAAGATTGGTCATCCCACCATCAAGGGTGTTTTGTTTACAGTCTATTGAATGTTTACCCTGATTAGCCGAAAATGCCTGAAAACGCATGTGAGTTTTAATTCTTAAATGGTTAATGCTAGAACTTTAAAAACACACAACAACACTTTAGTTCACAAGAGCACACTGTGCTCCTGTCTTGGTTCAAGGATCTCAAAGCTGAATCACTAGGTAGCAAAAGAGTTTCAAACTCACAGAAAAGCGATTTAGCCAACTGAAAATAATTCCATGTTTCTTAGCTTCTGGGTACTAGGTTTCTTTGTGTATTTCAATGAAAAACTCTTACAAAATGATTCTCTCTTGTGCCCCTCATGGCTCCCCAAAATTTGGTCATCCCACCATCAAGGGTGTTTTGTTTATAGTCTATTGGATGTTTACCCTGATTAGGCGAAAATGCCTGAAAACGCCTGTGAGTTCAATTCTTAAATGGTTAATGATGGAACGTTAAAAACCAAGAACAACACTGTAGTTCACAAGAACACACTGTGCTTCTGTCCTGGTTCAAGTATCTCAAAGCTGAATCACTAGGTAGCAAAAGAGATTCAAACTCACAGAAAAGCGATTTAGCCAACTGGAAATAATTCCATGTTTCTTAGCTTCTGGGGTACTAGGTATCTTTGTGTATTTCAATGAAACTCTGACAAAATGATTCTCTCTTGAGCCCCTCATGGCTCCCCAAATGTGGTCAATCCACCATCACGGGTTTTTTGTTTAGAGCCTATTGGATGTTCACCCTGCTCAGGCGAATTTCACTGAAAACGCCTGTAGTTTAATTCCTCAATGGTTAATGCTAGAACTTTGAAAATGCAGAAAAGCACTTCAGATCACAAGAGCACACTGTGCTCCTGTCCTGGTTCAAGTATCTGAAAGCTAAATCACTAGGTAGCAAAAGAGTTTCAAACTCATAGAAAAACATATTAGCCAACTGGAAATAATTCCATATTTCTTAGATTGTGGGTATTAGGTTTCTTTGTGTATTTCAATGAAACTCTGACAAAATGATTCTCTCTTGTGCCCCTCATGGCTCCCCAAATTTGGTCAATCCACCATCACGTGTTTTTTTTGTTTAGAGCCTATTGGATATTTACCCTGATTAGGCGAATTTCACTGAAAACGCCTGTAGTTTTTATTCCTCAATGGTTAATGCTAGAACTTTGAAAATGCAGAAAAGCACCTCAGATCACAAAAGCACACTGTGCTTCTTTCCTTGGTTCAAGTATCTCAAAGCTGAATCACTTGGTAGCAAAAGAGTTTCAAACTCACAGAAAAGCGTTTAGCGAACTGGAAATAATTCCATGTTTCTTAGCTTCTGGGCACTAGGTTTCTTTGTGTATTTCAATGAAACTCTGAAGAAATGATTTTCTCATGTGCCCCTCAAGACTCCCCAATTTTGGTCATCCCACCATCAAGGGTGTTTTGTTTACAGTCTATTGGATGTTTACCCTGATTAGGCGAAAATGACTGAAAACGCCTGTGAGTTTAATTCTTAAATGGTTAATGCTAGAACTTTAAAAACCAAGAACAACACTTTAGTTCAGAAGAGCACACTGTGCTCCTCTCCTGGTTCAAGTATCTCAAAGCTGAATCACTAGGTAGCAAAAGAGTTTCAAACTCACAGAAAAGCATTTTAGACAACTGGAAATAATTCCATGTTTCTTACCTTGTGGGTACTAGGGTTCTTTGTGTATTTCAATGAAACTCTGACAAAATGATTCTCTCTTGTGCCCCTCATGGCTCCCCAAATGTGGTCAATCCACCATCACGGAATTTTGTTTAGAGCCTATTGATGTTTACCCTGATTAGGCGAATTTCACTGAAAACGCCTGTAGTTTAATTCCTCAATGGTTAATGCTAGAACTTTGAAAATGCAGAAAAGCACTTCAGATCACAAGAGCACACTGTGCTCCTTTCCTGGTTCAAGTATCTCAAAGCTAAATCACTAGGTAACCAAAGAGTTTCAAACTCACAGAAAAGCGTTTTTGCAAACTGGAAATAATTCCAAGTTTCTTAGCTTCTGGGTTCTATGTTTCTTTGTCTATTTCAAAGAAACTCTGACAAAATGATTCTCTCTTGTGTCCCTCATGGCTCCCCAAATTTGGTCATCTCACCATCACGGGTTTTTTGTTTAGAACCTATTGGATGTTTACCCTGATTAGGCGAATTTCACTGAAAACGCCTGTTAGTTTAATTCCTAAATGGTTAATGCTAGAACGTTGAAAATGTAGAAAAGCACTTCAGATCACAAGAGCACACTGTGCTTCTGTCCTGGTTCAAGTATCTCAAAGCTGAATTACTAGGTAACAAAAGAGTTTCAAACTCACAGAAAAGCGTTTTAGCGAACTGGAAATAATTCCATGTTTCTTACCTTCTGGGCACTCGGTTTCTTTGTGTATTTCAATGAAACTCTGAAAAAATGATTCTCTCATGAGCACTTCAAGACTCCCCAAGTTTGGTCATCCCACCATCAACGGTGTTTTGTTTACAGTCTATTGGATGTTAACCCTGATTAGGCGAAATGCCTGAAAACGCCTGTGAGTTTAATTCTTAAATGGTTAATGCTAGAACTTTGAAAACGCAGAACAACACTTTAGTTCACAAGAGCACACTGTGCTTCTGTCCTGGTTCAAGTATCTCAAAGCTGAATCACTAGGTAGCAAAAGAGTTTCAAACTCACAGAAAAGCGATTTAGCGAACTAAAAATAATTCGATGTTTCTTAGCTTCTGGGCACTAGGTTTCTTTGTGTTTTTCAATGAAACTCTGAAAAAATGATTCTCTCATGTGCCCCTCACGGCTCCCCAAGATTGGTCATCACCGCCATCAAGTTTGTTTTTTTTTACAGTCTATTGGATGTTTACCCTGATTAGGCGAAAATGCCTGAAAACTCCTGTGAGTTTTATTCTTAAATGGTTAATGCTAGAAATTTAAAAACACAGAAAAACACTTTAGTTCACAAGAGCACACTGTGCTTCTCTCCTGGTTCAAGTATCTCAAAGCTAAATCACTAGGTAGCAAAAGAGTTTCAAATTCACAGAAAAGCGTTTTAGCTAACTGGAAATAATTCCATGTTTCTTAGCTTCTGGTCACTAGGTTTCTTTGTGTATTTCAATGAAACTCTGAAAAAATGATTCTCTCATGTGCCCATCACGGCTCCCCAAGATTGGTCATCCCACCATCAAGGGTGTTTTGTTTACAGTCTATTGAATGTTTACCCTGATTAGGCGAAAATGCCTGAAAACACCTGTGAGTTTAATTCTTAAATGGGTAATGCTAGAACTTTAAAAACACAGAACAACACTTTAGTTCACAAGAACAAACTGTGCTTCTCTCCTGGTTCAAGTATCTCAAAGCTAAATCACTAGGTAGCAAAAGAGTTTCAAATTCATTGAAGAGATTTTTAGCCAACTGGAAATAATTCCATGTTTCTTAGCTTGTGGGTACTAGGTTTCTTTGTGTATTTCAATGAAACTCTGACAAAATGATTCTCTCTTGTTCTCCTCATGACTCCGCAAATTTGGCCAATCCACCATCACGGGTTTTTTGTTTACAGCCTATTCGATGTTTACCCCTGATTAGGCGAATTTCACTGAAAATGCCTGTAGATTAATTCCTCAATGGTTAATGCTAGAACTTTGAAAATGCAGAAAAGCACTTCAGATCACAAGGGCACACTGTGCTTCTGTCCTGGTTCAAGTATCTCAAAGCTGAAACACTAGGTAGCAAAAGAGTTTCAAACTCACAGAAAAGCGATTTAGCCAACTGGAAATAATTCCATGTTTCTTAGCTTCTGGGTACTAGGTATCTTTGTGTATTTCAATGAAACTCTGACAAAATGATTCTCTCTTGTGTCCCTCATGGCTCCCCAAATGTGGTCAATCCACCATCACGGGTTTTTTGTTTAGAGCCTATTGGATGTTCACCCTGCTCAGGCGAATTTCACTGAAAACGCCTGTAGATTAATTCCTCAATGGTTAATGCTAGAACTTTGAAAATGCAGAAAAGCACTTCAGATCACAAGAGCACACTGTGCTCCTGTCCTGGTTCAAGTATCTGAAAGCTAAATCACTAGGTAGCAAAAGAGTTTCAAACTCATAGAAAAATATATTAGCCAACTGGAAATAATTCCATATTTCTTAGCTTCTGGGTACTATGTTTCTTTGTGTATTTCAATGAAACTCTGACAAAATGATTCTCTCTTGTGTCCCTCATGGCTACCCAAATTTGGTCATCTCACCATCACGGATATTTTGTTTAGAGCCTGTTGGATGTTTACCCTGATTAGGCGAATTTCACTGAAAACGCCTGTTAGTTTAATTCCTCAATGGTTAATGCTAGAACTTTGAAAATGCAGAAAAGCACTTCAGATCACAAGAGCACACTGTGCTTCTTTCCTGGTTCAAGTATCTCAAAGCTGAATCACTAGTTAACAAAAGAGTTTCAAACTCACAAAAAAGCGTTTTAGCGAACTGGAAATAATTCCATGTTTCTTAGCTTCTGTGCACTAGGTTTCTTCGTGTATTTCAATGAAACTCTGAAAAAATGATTCTCTCATGTGCCCCTCATGGCTCCCCAAGATTGGTCATCCCACCATCAAAGGTGTTTTGTTTACACTCTATTGAATGTTTAACCTGATTAGCCGAAAATGCCTGAAAACGCATGTGAGTTTAATTCTTAAATGGTTAATGCTAGAACTTTAAAAACACACAACAACACTTTAGTTCACAAGAGCACACTGTGCTCCTGTCTTGGTTCAAGGATCTCAAAGCTGAATTACTAGGTAGCAAAAGAGTTTCAAACTCACAGAAAAGCGATTTAGCCAACTGAAAATAATTCCATGTTTCTTAGCTTCTGGGTACTAGGTTTCTTTTTGTATTTCAATGAAACTGTTACAAAATGATTCTCTCTTGTGCCCCTCATGGCTCCCAAAATTTGGTCATCCAACCATCAAGGGTGTTTTGTTTACAGTCTATTGGATGTTTACCCTGATTAGGCGAAAATGCCTGAAAACGCCTGTGAGTTCAATTCTTAAATGGTTAATGATGGAACGTTAAAAACCAAGAACAACACTGTAGTTCACAAGAACACACTGTGCTTCTGTCCTGGTTCAAGTATCTCAAAGCTGAATCAATAGGTAGCAAATGAGATTCAAACTCACAGAAAAGCGTTTTAGACAACTGGAAATAATTCCATGTTTCTTAGCTTGAGGTACTAGGGTTCTTTGTGTATTTCAATGAAACTCTGACAAAATGATTCTCTCTTGAGCCCCTCATGGCTCCCCAAATGTGGTCAATCCACCATCACGGAATTTTGTTTAGAGCCTATTGGATGTTCACCCTGCTCAGGCGAATTTCACTGAAAACGCCTGTAGTTTAATTCCTCAATGGTTAATGCTAGAACTTTGAAAATGCAGAAAAGCACTTCAGATCACAAGAGCACACTGTGCTCCTGTCCTGGTTCAAGTATCTGAAAGCTAAATCACTAGGTAGCAAAAGAGTTTCAAACTCATAGAAAAACATATTAGCCAACTGGAAATAATTCCATATTTCTTAGATTGTGGGTATTAGGTTTCTTTGTGTATTTCAATGAAATTCTGACAAAATGATTCTCTCTTGTGCCCCTCATGCCTCCCCAAATTTGGTCAATCCACCATCACGTGTTTTTTTGTTTAGAGCCTATTGGATATTTACCCTGATTAGGCGAATTTCACTGAAAACGCCTGTAGTTTTATTCCTCAATGGTTAATGCTAGAACTTTGAAAATGCAGAAAAGCACTTCAGATCACAAAAGCACACTGTGCTTCTTTCCTTGTTCAAGTATCTCAAAGCTGAATCACTTGGTAGCAAAAGAGTTTCAAACTCACAGAAAAGCGTTTTAGCGAACTGGAAATAATTCCATGTTTCTTAGCTTCTGGGGCACTAGGTTTCTTTGTGTATTTCAATGAAACTCTGAAGAAATGATTTTCTCATGTGCCCCTCAAGACTCCCCAATTTTGGTCATCCCACCATCAAGGGTGTTTTGTTTACAGTCTATTGGATGTTTACCCTGATTAGGCGAAAATGCCTGAAAACGCCTGTGAGTTTAATTCTTAAATGGTTAATGCTAGAACTTTAAAAACCAAGAACAACACTTTAGTTCAGAAGAGCACACTGTGCTCCTCTCCTGGTTCAAGTATCTCAAAGCTGAATCACTAGGTAGCAAAAGAGTTTCAAACTCACAGAAAAGCGATTTAGCGAACTAAAAATAATTCGATGTTTCTTAGCTTCTGGGCACTAGGTTTCTTTGTGTTTTTCAATGAAACTCTGAAAAAATGATTCTCTCATGTGCCCCTCACGGCTCCCCAAGATTGGTCATCCTGCCATCAAGTTTGTTTTTTTTACAGTCTATTGGATGTTTACCCTGATTAGGCGAAAATGCCTGAAAACTCCTGTGAGTTTTATTCTTAAATGGTTAATGCTAGAAATTTAAAAACACAGAAAAAACACTTTAGTTCACAAGAGCACACTGTGCTTCTCTCCTGGTTCAAGTATCTCAAAGCTAAATCACTAGGTAGCAAAAGAGTTTCAAATTCACAGAAAAGCGTTTTAGCTAACTGGAAATAATTCCATGTTTCTTAGCTTCTGGGCACTAGGTTTCTTTGTGTATTTCAATGAAACTCTGAAAAAATGATTCTCTCATGTGCCCATCACGGCTCCCCAAGATTGGTCATCCCACCATCAAGGGTGTTTTGTTTACAGTCTATTGAATGTTTACCCTGATTAGGCGAAAATGCCTGAAAACGCCTGTGAGTTTAATTCTTAAATGGGTAGTGCTAGAACTTTAAAAACACAGAACAACACTTTAGTTCACAAGAACACACTGTGCTTCTCTCCTGGTTCAAGTATCTCAAAGCTAAATCACTAAGTAGCAAAAGAGTTTCAAATTCATAGAAGAGATTTTTAGCCAACTGGAAATAATACCATGTTTCTTAGCTTGTGGGTACTAGGTTTCTTTGTGTATTTCAATGAAACTCTGACAAAATGATTCTCTCTTGTGCCCCTCATGACTCCGCAAATTTGGTCAATCCACCATCACGGGTTTTTTGTTTACAGCCTATTCGATGTTTACCCTGATTAGGCGAATTTCACTGAAAACGCCTGTAGATTAATTCCTCAATGGTTAATGCTAGAACTTTGAAAATGCAGAAAAGCACTTCAGATCACAAGGGCACACTGTGCTCCTGTCCTGGTTCAAGTATCTCAAAGCTGAAACACTAAGTAGCAAAAGAGTTTCAAACTCAAAGAAAAGCGATTTAGCCAACTGGAAATAATTCCATGTTTCTTAGCTTCTGGGTACTAGGTATCTTTGTGTATTTCAATGAAACTCTGACAAAATGATTCTCTCTTGTGCCTCTCATGGCTCCCCAAATTTGGTCATCCCACCATCACGGGTTTTTTATTTAGAACCTATTGGATGTTTACCCTGATTAGGCGAATTTCACAGAAAACGCCTGTTAGTTGAATTCCTCAATGGTTAATGCTAGAACTTTGAAAATGCAGAAAAGCACTTCAGATCACAAGAGCACACTGTGCTTCTTTCCTGGTTCAAGTATCTCAAAGCTGAATCACTAGGTAACCAAAGAGTTTCAAACTCACAGAAAAGCGTTTTTGCAAACTGGAAATAATTCCAAGTTTCTTAGCTTCTGGGTACTATGTTTCTTTGAGTATTTCAATGAAACTCTGACAAAATGATTCTCTCTTGTGTCCCTCATGGCTCCCCAAATTTGGTCATCTCACCATCACGGATATTTTGTTTAGAGCCTGTTGGATGTTTACCCTGATTAGGCGAATTTCACTGAAAATGCCTGTTAGTTTAATTCCTCAATGGTTAATGCTAGAACTTTGAAAATGCAGAAAAGCACTTCAGATCACAAGAGCACACTGTGCTTCTTTCCTGGTTCAAGTATCTCAAAGCTGAATCACTAGGTAACAAAAGAGTTTCAAACTCACAAAAAAGCGTTTTAGCGAACTGGAAATAATTCCATGTTTCTTAGCTTCTGTGCACTAGGTTTCTTTCGTGTATTTCAATGAAACTCTGAAAAAATGATTCTCTCATGTGCCCCTCATGGCTCCCCAAATTGGTCATCCCACCATCAAGGGTGTTTTGTTTACAGTCTATTGAATGTTTACCCTGATTAGCCGAAAATGCCTGAAAACGCATGTGAGTTTAATTCTTAAATGGTTAATGCTAGAACTTTAAAAACACACAACAACACTTTAGTTCACAAGAGCACACTGTGCTCCTGTCTTGGTTCAAGAATCTCAAAGCTGAATCACTAGGTAGCAAAAGAGTTTCAAACTCACAGAAAAGCGATTTAGCCAACTGAAAATAATTCCATGTTTCTTAGCTTCTGGGTACTAGGTTTCTTTGTGTATTTCAATGAAACTCTTACAAAATGATTCTCTCTTGTGCCCCTCATGGCTCCCAAAATTTGGTCATCCCACCATCAAGGGTGTTTTGTTTAGAGCCTATTGGATGTTCACCCTGCTCAGGCGAATTTCACTGAAAACGCCTGTAGTTTAATTCCTCAATGGTTAATGCTAGAACTTTGAAAATGCAGAAAAGCACTTCAGATCACAAGAGCACACTGTGCTTCTTTCCTGGTTCAAGTATCTCAAAGCTGAATCACTAGGTAGCAAAAGAGATTCAAACTCACAGAAAAGCGTTTTAGACAACTGGAAATAATTCCATGTTTCTTAGCTTGAGGGTACTAGGGTTCTTTGTGTATTTCAATGAAACTCTGACAAAATGATTCTCTCTTGAGCCGCTCATGGCTCCCCAAATGTGGTCAATCCACCATCACGGGTTTTTTGTTTAGAGCCTATTGGATGTTCACCCTGCTCAGGCGAATTTCACTGAAAACGCCTGTAGTTTAATTCCTCAATGGTTAATGCTAGAACTTTGAAAATGCAGAAAAGCACTTCAGATCACAAGAGCACACTGTGCTCCTGTCCTGGTTCAAGTATCTGAAAGCTAAATCACTAGGTAGCAAAAGAGTTTCAAACTCACAGAAAAGCGTTTTAGCGAACTGGAAATAATTCCATGTTTCTTAGCTTCTGGGCACTAGGTTTCTTTGTGTATTTCAATGAAACTCTGAAGAAATGATTTTCTCATGTGCCCCTCAAGACTCCCCAATTTTGGTCATCCCACCATCAAGGGTGTTTTGTTTACAGTCTATTGGATGTTTACCCTGATTAGGCGAAAATGCCTGAAAACGCCTGTGAGTTTAATTCTTAAATGGTTAATGCTAGAACTTTAAAAACCAAGAACAACACTTTAGTTCAGAAGAGCACACTGTGCTCCTCTCCTGGTTCAAGTATATCAAAGCTGAATCACTAGGTAGCAAAAGAGTTTCAAACTCACAGAAAAGCATTTTAGACAACTGGAAATAATTCCATGTTTCTTACCTTGTGGGTACTAGGGTTCTTTGTGTATTTCAATGAAACTCTGAAAAAATGATTCTCTCATGTGCCCATCACGGCTCCCCAAGATTGGTCATCCCACCATCAAGGGTGTTTTGTTTACAGTCTATTGAATGTTTACCCTGATTAGGCGAAAATGCCTGAAAACACCTGTGAGTTTAATTCTCAAATGGTTAATGCTAGAACTTTAAAAACACAGAACAACACTTTAGTTCACAAGAACACACTGTGCTTCTCTCCTGGTTCAAGTATCTCAAAGCTAAATCACTAGGTAGCAAAAGAGTTTCAAATTCATAGAAGAGATTTTTTAGCCAACTGGAAATAATTCCATGTTTCTTAGCTTGTGGGTACTAGGTTTTCTTTGTGTATTTCAATGAAACTCTGACAAAATGATTCTCTCTTGTGCCCCTCATGACTCCGCAAATTTGGTCAATCCACCATCACGGGTTTTTTGTTTACAACCTATTCGATGTTTACCCTGATTAGGCGAATTTCACTGAAAACGCCTGTAGATTAATTCCTCAATGGTTAATGCTAGAACTTTGAAAATGCAGAAAAGCACTTCAGATCACAAGGGCACACTGTGCTCCTGTCCTGGTTCAAGTATCTCAAAGCTGAAACACTAGGTAGCAAAAGAGTTTCAAACTCACAGAAAAGCGATTTAGCCAACTGGAAATAATTCCATATTTCTTAGCTTCTGGGTACTAGGTTTTTTTGTGTATTTCAATGAAACTCTGACAAAATGATTCTCTCTTGTGCCCCTCATGACTCCGCAAATTTGGTCAATCCACCATCACGGGTTTTTTGTTTACAGCCTATTCGATGTTTACCCTGATTAGGCGAATTTCACTGAAAACGCCTGTAGATTAATTCCTCAATGGTTAATGCTAGAACTTTGAAAATGCAGAAAAGCACTTCAGATCACAAGGGCACACTGTGCTCCTGTCCTGGTTCAAGTATCTCAAAGCTGAAACACTAGGTAGCAAAAGAGTTTCAAACTCACAGAAAAGCGTTTTAGCGAACTGGAAATAATTCCATGTTTCTTAGCTTCTGGGCACTCGGTTTCTTTGTGTATTTCAATGAAACTCTGAAAAAATGATTCTCTCATGAGCCCCTCAAGACTCCCCATGTTTGGTCATCCCACCATCAACGGTGTTTTGTTTACAGTCTATTGGATATTTACCCTGATTAGGCGAAAATGCCTGAAAACGCCTGTGAGTTTAATTCTTAAATGGTTAATGCTAGAACTTTGAAAACGCAGAACAACACTTTAGTTCACAAGAGCACACTGTGCTTCTGTCCTGGTTCAAGTATCTCAAAGCCGAATCACTAGGTAGCAAAAGAGTTTCAAACTCACAGAAAAGCGATTTAGCGAACTAAAAATAATTCGATGTTTCTTAGCTTCTGGGCACTAGGTTTCTTTGTGTATTTCAATGAAACTCTGAAAAAATGATTCTCTCATGTGCCCCTGACGGCTCCCCAAGATTGGTCATCCCGCCATCAAGTTTGTTTTTTTTACAGTCTATTGGATGTTTACCCTGATTAGGCGAAAATGCCTGAAAACTCCTGTGAGTTTAATTCTTAAATGGTTAATGCTAGAAATTTAAAAACACAGAAAAACACTTTAGTTCACAAGAGCACACTGTGCTTTTCTCTCCTGGTTCAAGTATCTCAAAGCTAAATCACTAGGTAGCAAAAGAGTTTCAAATTCACAGAAAAGCGTTTTAGCGAACTGGAAATAATTCCATGTTTCTTAGCTTCTGGGCACTAGGTTTCTTTGTGTATTTCAATGAAACTCTGAAAAAATGATTCTCTCATGTGCCCATCACGGCTCCCCAAGATTGGTCATCACACCATCAAGGGTGTTTTGTTTACAGTCTATTGAATGTTTACCCTGATTAGGCGAAAATGCCTGAAAACGCCTGTGAGTTTAATTCTCAAATGGGTAATGCTAGAACTTTAAAAACACAGAACAACACTTTAGTTCACAAGAACACACTGCGCTTCTCTCCTGGTTCAAGTATCTCAAAGCTAAATCACTAGGTAGCAAAAGAGTTTCAAATTCACAGAAGAGATTTTTAGCCAACTGGAAATAATTCCATGTTTCTTAGCTTGTGGGTACTAGGTTTCTTTGTGTATTTCAATGAAACTCTGACAAAATGATTCTCTCTTGTGCCCCTCATGACTCCGCAAATTTGGTCAATCCACCGTCACGGGTTTTTGTTTACAGCCTATTCGATGTTTACCCTGATTAGGCGAATTTCACTGAAAACGCCTGTAGATTAATTCCTCAATGGTTAATGCTAGAACTTTGAAAATGAAGAAAAGCACTTCAGATCACAAGGGCACACTGTGCTCCTGTCCTGGTTCAAGTATCTCAAAGCTGAAACACTAGGTAGCAAAAGAGTTTCAAACTCACAGAAAAGCGATTTAGCCAACTGGAAATAATTCCATGTTTCTTAGCTTCTGGGTACTAGGTATCTTTGTGTATTTCAATGAAACTCTGACAAAATGACTCTCTCTTGTGCCCCTCATGGCTCCCCAAATTTGGTCATCCCACCATCATGGGTTTTTTGTTTAGAACCTATTGGATGTTTACCCTGATTAGGCGAATTTCACAGAAAACGCCTGTTAGTTGAATTCCTCAATGGTTAATGCTAGAACTTTGAAAATGCAGAAAAGCATTTCAGATCACAAGAGCACACTGTGCTTCTTTCCTGGTTCAAGTATCTCAAAGCTGAATCACTAGGTAACCAAAGAGTTTCAAACTCACAGAAAAGCGTTTTTGCAAACTGGAAATAATTCCAAGTTTCTTAGCTTCTGGGTACTATGTTTCTTTGTGTATTTCAATTAAATTCTGACAAAATGATTCTCTCTTGTGTCCCTCATGGCTCCCCAAATTTGGTCATCTCACCATCACGGATATTTTGTTTAGAGCCTATTGGATGTTTACCCTGATTAGGCGAATTTCACTGAAAACGCCTGTTAGTTTAATTCCTCAATGGTTAATGCTAGAACTTTGAAAATGCAGAAAAGCACTTCAGATCACAAGAGCACACTGTGCTTCTTTTCCTGGTTCAAGTATCTCAAAGCTGAATCACTAGGTAACAAAAGAGTTTCAAACTCACAGAAAAGCGTTTTAGCGAACTGGAAATAATTCCATGTTTCTTAGCTCCTGTGCACTAGGTTTCTTCGTGTATTTCAATGAAACTCTGAAAAATGATTCTCTTATGTGCCCCTCATGGCTCCCCAAGATTGGTCATCCCACCATCAAGGGTGTTTTTGTTTACAGTCTATTGAATGTTTACCCTGATTAGCCGAAAATGCCTGAAAACGCATGTGAGTTTAATTTTTAAATGGTTAATGCTAGAACTTTAAAAACACACAACAACACTTTAGTTCACAAGAGCACACTGTGCTCCTGTCCTGGTTCAAGGATCTCAAAGCTGAATCACTAGGTAGCAAAAGAGTTTCAAACTCACAGAAAAGCGATTTAGCCAACTGGAAATAATTCCATGTTTCTTAGCTTCTGGGTACTAGGTTTCTTTGTGTATTTCAATGAAACTCTTACAAAATGATTCTCTCTTGTGCCCCTCATGGCTCCCAAAATTTGGTCATCCCACCATCAAGGGTGTTTTGTTTATAGTCTATTGGATGTTTACCCTGATTAGGCGAAAATGCCTGAAAACGCCTGTGAGTTCAATTCTTAAATGGTTAATGATGGAACGTTAAAAACCAAGAACAACACTGTAGTTCACAAGAACACACTGTGCTTCTGTCCTGGTTCAAGTATCTCAAAGCTGAATCACTAGGTAGCAAAAGAGATTCAAACTCACAGAAAAGCGTTTTAGACAACTGGAAATAATTCCATGTTTCTTAGCTTGAGGGTACTAGGGTTCTTTGTGTATTTCAATGAAACTCTGACAAAATGATTCTCTCTTGAGCCCCTCATGGCTCCCCAAATGTGGTCAATCCACCATCACGGGTTTTTTGTTTAGAGCCTATTGGATGTTCACCCTGCTCAGGCGAATTTCACTGAAAACGCCTGTAGTTTAATTCCTCAATGGTTAATGCTAGAACTTTGAAAATGCAGAAAAGCACTTCAGATCACAAGAGCACACTGTGCTCCTGTCCTGGTTCAAGTATCTGAAAGCTAAATCACTAGGTAGCAAAAGAATTTCAAACTCATAGAAAAACATATTAGCCAACTGGAAATAATTCCATGTTTCTTACATTGTGGGTATTAGGTTTCTTTGTGTATTTCAATGAAACTCTGACAAAATG
This sequence comes from Tamias sibiricus, assembly GCA_025594165.1. Taxonomy (NCBI): domain Eukaryota; kingdom Metazoa; phylum Chordata; class Mammalia; order Rodentia; family Sciuridae; genus Tamias; species Tamias sibiricus. The sequence goes on along the minus strand of JAKELJ010000023.1, from coordinate 226,781 downwards.
ATTCTCTCTTGTGCCCCTCATGGCTCCCCAAATTTGGTCAATCCACCATCACGTGTTTTTTTGTTTTAGAACCTATTGGATGTTTACCCTGATTAGGCGAATTTCACTAAAAACGCCTGTAGTATTATTCCTCAATGGTTAATGCTAGAACTTTGAAAAATGCAGAAAAGCACTTCAGATCACAAAAGCACACTGTGCTTCTTTCCTTGTTCAAGTATCTCAAAGCTGAATCACTTGGTAGCAAAAGAGTTTCAAACTCACAGAAAAGCGTTTTAGCGAACTGGAAATAATTCCATGTTTCTTAGCTTCTGGGCACTAGGTTTCTTTGTGTATTTCAATGAAACTCTGAAGAAATGATTTTCTCATGTGCCCCTCAAGACTCCCCAATTTTGGTCATCCACCATCAAGGGTGTTTTGTTTACAGTCTATTGGTTGTTTTCCCTGATTTAGCGAAAATGCCTGAAAACGCCTGTGAGTTTAATTCTTAAATGGTTAATGCTAGAACTTTAAAAACGAAGAACAACACTTTAGTTCAGAAGAGCACACTGTACTCCTCTCCTGGTTCAAGTATCTCAAAGCTGAATCACTAGGTAGCAAAAGAGTTTCAAACTCACAGAAAAGCATTTTAGACAACTGGAAATAATTCCATGTTTCTTACCTTGTGGGTACTAGGGTTCTTTGTGTATTTCAATGAAACTCTGACAGAATGATTCTCTCTTGTGCCCCTCATGGCTCCCCAAATGTGGTCAATCCACCATCACGGATTTTTTGTTTAGAGCCTATTGGATATTTACCCTGATTAGGCGAATTTCACTGAAAACGCCTGTTGTTTAATTCCTCAATGGTTAATGCTAGAACTTTGAAAATGCAGAAAAGCACTTCAGATCACAAGAGCACACTGTGCTCCTTTCCTGGTTCAAGTATCTCAAAGCTAAATCACTAGGTAACCAAAGAGTTTTCAAACTCACAGAAAAGCGTTTTTTGCAAACTGGAAATAATTACAAGTTTCTTAGCTTCTGGGTACTGTGTTTCTTTGTGTATTTCAATGAAACTCTGACAAAATGATTCTCTCTCTGTGTCCCTCATGGCTCCCCAAATTTGGTCATCTCACCATCACGGGTTTTTTGTTTAGAACCTATTGGATGTTTACCATGATTAGGCGAATTTCACTGAAAACGCCTGTTAGTTTAATTCCTTAATGGTTAATGCTAGAACGTTGAAAATGCAGAAAAGCACTTCAGATCACAAGAGCACACTGTGCTTCTGTCCTGGTTCAAGTATCTCAAAGCTGAATTACTAGGTAACAAAAGAGTTTCAAACTCACAGAAAAGCGTTTTAGCGAACTGGAAATAATTCCATGTTTCTTAGCTTCTGGGCACTAGGTTTCTTTGTTTATTTCAATGAAACTCTGAAGAAATGATTTTCTCATGTGCCCATCATCATTCCCCCCCATTTTGGTCATCCCACCATCAAGGGTGTTTTGTTTACAGTCTATTGGATGTTTACCCTGATTAGGCGAAAATGCCAGAAAAAGCTTGTGAGTTTAATTCTTAAATGGTTAATGCTAGAATTTTAAAAACGAAGAACAACACTTTAGTTCAGAAGAGCACACTGTGCTCCTCTCCTGGTTCAAGTATCTCAAAGCTGAATCACTAGGTAGCAAAGAGTTTCAAACTCACAGAAAAGCATTTTAGACAACTGGAAATAATTCCATGTTTCTTAGCTTGTGGGTACTAGGTTTCTTTGTGTATTTCAATGAAACTCTGACAAAATGATTCTCTCTTGTGCCCCTCATGGCTCCCCAAATGTGGTCAATCCACCATCACGGATTTTTTGTTTAGAGCCTATTGGATGTTTACCCTGATTAGGCGAATTTCACTGAAAACGCCTGTAGTTTAATTCCTCAATGGTTAATGCTAGAACTTTGAAAATGCAGAAAAGCACTTCAGATCACAAGAGCACACTGTGCTCCTTTCCTGGTTCAAGTATCTCAAAGCTGAATCAGTAGGTAGCAAAAGAGTTTCAAACTCACAGAAAAGCGATTTAGCCAACTGGAAATAATTCCATGTTTCTTAGCTTCTGGGTACTAGGTTTCTTTGTGTTTTTCAATGAAACTCTTACAAAATGATTCTCTCTTGTGCCCCTCATGGCTCCCCAAGTTTGGTCATCACACCATCACGGGTTTTTTGTTTAGAACCTATTGGATATTTACCCTGATTAGGCGAATTTCACTGAAAACGTCTGTAAATTTATTCCTCAATGGTTAAAGCTAGAACTTTGAAAATGCAGAAATGCACTTTATATCACAAGAGCACACTGTGCTTCTGTCCTGGTTCAAGTATCTCAAAGAAGAATCATTAGGTAGCAAAAAGAGTTTCAAACTCACAGAAAAGCGATTTAGCCAACTGGGAATAATTCCATGTTTCTTAGCATCTGGGTACTAGGTTTCTTTGTGTGTTTCAATGAAACTCTGAGAAAATGATTCTCTCTTGTGCCCCTCATTGCTCCCCAAATTTGGTCATCCCACCATCACGGGTTTTTTGTTTAGAGCCTATTGGATGTTTACACTGATTAGGCGAATTTCACTGAAAACGCCTGTAGTTTAATTCCTCAATGGTTAATGCTAGAACTTTGAAAATGTAGAAAAGCACTTCAGATCACAAGAGCACACTGTGCTTCTTTCCTGGTTCAAGTATCTCAAAGCTGAATCACTAGGAAACAAAAGAGTTTCAAACTCACAGAAAAGCGTTTTAGCGAACTGGCAATAATTCCATGTTTCTTAGCTTCTGGGCACTAGTTTTCTTTGTGTATTTCAATGAAATTCTGAAAAAATGATTCTCTCATGTGCCCCTCAAGGCTCCTCACGTTTGGTCATCCCACCATCAGGGGTGTTTTGTTTACAGTCTATTGGATGTTTACCCTGATTAGGCTAAAATGCCTGAAATTGCCTATGAGTTTAATTCTTAAATGGTTAATGCTGGAACGTGGAAAACGAAGAACAACACTGTAGTTCACAAGAACACACTGTGCTTCTGTCCTGGTTCAAGTATCTCAAAGCTGAATCAATAGGTAGCAAAAGAGTTTCAAACTCACAGAAAAGTGTTTTAGCTAACTGGAAATAATTCCATGTTTCTTAGAATCTGGGTACTAGGTTTCTTTGTGTATTTCAATGAAACTCTGACAAAATGATTCTCTCTTGTGCCCCTCATGGCCCCCCAAATTTGGTCATCGAACCAACACGGGTTTTTGTTTAGAGCCTATTGGATGTTTTACCCTGATTATGCGAATTTCACTGAAAATGCCTGTAGTTTAATTCCTCAATGGTTAAAGCTAGAACTTTGAAAATTCAGAATTGCACTTCATATCACAAGACCACACTGTGCTTCTGTCCTGGTTGAAGTATCTCAAAGCTGAATCACTAGGTATCAAAAGAGTTTCTAACTCACAGAAAAGCGATTTAGCCAACTGGAAATAATTCCATGTTTCTTAGCTTCTGGGTACTAGGTTTTTTTGTGTATTTCAATGAAATTCTGAAAAAATGATTCTCTCTTGTGTCCCTCATGGCTCCCGAAATTTGGTCATCTCACCATC
>JAKELJ010000023.1:192571-223090 GCA_025594165.1 Tamias sibiricus | reverse complement strand
AGAATCATTTTTTCAGAGTTTCATTGAAATACACAAAGAAACCTAGTGCCCAGAAGCTAAGAAACATGGAATTATTTCCAGTTCGCTAAAACGCTTTTCTGTGAGTTTGAAACTCTTTTGTTTCCTAGTGATTCAGCTTTGAGATACTTGAACCAGGAAAGAAGCACAGTGTGCTCTTGTGATCTGAAGTTCTTTTCTACATTTTCAAAGTTCTAGCATTAACCATTGAGGAATTAAACTACAGGCGTTTTCAGTGAAATTCGCCTAATCAGTGTAAACATCCAATAGGGCTCTAAACAAAAAACCCGTGATGGTGGGATGACCAAATTTGGGGAGCAATGAGGGGCACAAGAGAGAATCATTTTGTCAGAGTTTCATTGATATACACAAAGAAACCTAGAACCCAGATGCTAAGAAACATGGAATTATTCCCATTGGCTAAATCGCTTTTCTGTGAGTTTGAAACTCTTTTGCTACCTAGTGATTCAGCTTTGAGATCCTTGAACCAGGATAGAAGCACAGTGTGCTCTTGTGATCTGAAGTTCTTTTCTGCATTTTCAAAGTTCTAGCATTAACCATTTAAGAATTAAACTCACAGGCGTTTTTCAGGCATTTTTGCCTAATCAGTGTCAACATCCAATAGACTGTAAACAAAACACCCTTGATGGTGGGATGACCAATCTTGGGGAGCCGTGAGGGGCACATGAGAGAATCATTTTTTCAGAATTTCATTGAAATACACAAAGAAACCAAGTGCCCAGAAGCTAAGAAACATGGAATTATTTCCAGTTCGCTAAAACGCTTTTCTGTGAATTTTAAACTCTTTTGCTACCTAGTGATTTAGCTTTGAGATACTTGAACCAGGAGAGAAGCACAGTGTGCTCTTGTGAACTAAAGTGTTTTTCTGTGTTTTTAAATTTCTAGCATTAACCATTTAAGAATTAAACTCACAGGAGTTTTCAGGCATTTTCGCCTAATCAGGGTAAATATCGAATAGACTGTAAAAAAAACACCCTTGATGGCGGGATGACCAATCTTGGGGAGCCGTGAGGGGCACATGAGAGAATCATTTTTTCAGAGTTTCATTGAAATGCACAAAGAAACCTAGTGCCTAGAAGCTAAGAAACATGAAATTATTTCCAGTTGACTAAAACGCTTTTCTGTGAGTTTGAAACTCTTTTGCTACCTAGTGATTCAGCAATGAGATACTTGAAACCAGGAGAGAAGCACAGTGTGCTCTTGTAAACTAAAGTGTTCTTCTGCGTTTTTAAGGTTCTAGCATTAACCATTTAAGAATTAAACTCACAGGCGTTTTCAGGCATTTTCGCTTAATCAGGGTAAACATCCAATAGACTGTAAACAAAACACCCTTGATGGTGGGAATGACCAAACTTGGGGAGCCTGGAGGGGCACATGAGAGAATGATTTTTTCAGAGTTTAATTGAAATACACAAAGAAACCTAGTGCCCAGAAGCTAAGAAACATGGAATTATTTCCAGTTCGCTAAAATGCTTTTCTGTGAGTTTGAAACTCTTTTGTTACCTAGTGATTCAGCTTGAGATACTTGAACCAGGACAGAAGCACAGTGTGCTTTTGTGATCTGAATTGCTTTTCTGCGTTTTCAAAGTTCTAGCATTAACCATTGAGGAATTAAACTACAGGCGTTTTTCAGTGAAATTCGCCTAATCAGGGTAAACATCCAATAGGCTCTAAACAAAAAAAACACGTGATGGTGGATAGACCAAATTTGTGGAGCCATGAGGGGCACAAGAGAGAATTATTTTGTCAGAGTTTCATTGAAATACACAAAGAAACCTAGTACCCACAAGGTAAGAAACATGGAATTATTTCCAGTTGGCTAAAAGGCTTTTCTGTGAGTTTGAAACTCTTTTGCTACCTAGTGATTTAGCTTTGAGATACTTGAACCAGGAGAGAAGCACAGTGTGCTCTTGTGAACTAAAGTGTTGTTCTGTGTTTTTAAAGTTCTAGCATTAACCATTTAAGAATTAAACTCACAGGCGTTTTCAGGCATTTTTGCCTAATCAGTGTCAATATCCAATAGATGTAAACAAAACACCCTTGATTGTGGGATGACCAAACTTGGGGAGCCTTGAGGGGCACATGAAAGAATCATTTTTTCAGAGTTTCATTGAAATACTCAAAGAAACCTAGTTCCCAGAAGCTAAGAAACATGGAATTATTTCCAGTTCGCTAAAACGCTTTTCTGTGAGTTTGAAACTCTTTTGCTACCTAGTGATTCAGCTTTGAGATACTTAAACCAGGACAGAAGCACAGTGTGCTGTTGTGAACTGAAGTGCTTTTCTGCATTTCCAAAGTTCTAGCATTAACCATTGAGGAATTAAACTACAGGCGTTTTTCAGTGAAATTCGCCTAATCAGGGTAAAATCCAATAGGCTCTAAAGAAAAAACCCGTGATGGCGGATTGACCAAAATTGGGGAGCCATGAGGGGCACAAGAGACAATCAATTTGTCAGAGTTTCATTGAAATACACAAAGAAACCTAGTACCCACAAGCTAAGAAACATGGAATTATTTCCAGTTCTTTAAAACGCTTTTCTGTGAGTTTGAAATTCTTTTGTTATCTAGTGATTCAGCTTTGAGATACTTGAACCAGGAAAGATGCACAGTGAGCTCTTGTGATCTGAAGTGCTTTTCTGCAATTTCAAAGTTCTAGCATTAACCATTCCGGAATTAAACTAAGAGGCGTTTTCAGTGAAATTCGCCTAATGAGGGTAAACACCCAATAGGCTCTAAACAAAAAACCTGTGATGGTTAGATGACCAAATTTGGGGAGCAATGAGGGGCACAAGAGGGAATCATTTTGTAAGAGTTTCATTGAAATACACAAAGAAACCTAGTACCCAGAAGCTAAGAAACATGGAATTATTTCCAGTTGGCTAAATCGCTTTTCTGTGAGTTTGAAACTCTTTTGCTACCTAGTGATTGAGCTTTGAGATCTTTGAACCAGGACAGGGGCACAGTGTGCTCTTGTGAACTAAAGCGTTGTTCTGTGTTTTTAAAGTTCTAGCATTAACCATTTAAGAATTAAACTCACAGGCGTTTTCAGGCATTTTCGCCTAATCAGGGTAAACATTCAATAGACTGTAAAAAACAAAACACCCTTGATGGTGGGATGACCAATCTTGGGGAGCCATGAGGGGCACATGAGAGAATCATTTTTTCAGAGTTTCATTGAAATACACAAAGAAACCAAGTGCCCAGAAGCTAAGAAACATGGAATTATTTCCAGTTGGCTAAAACGCTTTTCTGTGAGTTTGAAACTCTTTTGCTACCTAGTGATTCAGCTTTGAGATTCTTGAAACAGAGAGAAGCACAGTGTGCTCTTGTGATCTGAAGTGGTTTTCTGCATTTTCAAAGTTCTAGCATTAACCATTGAGAAATTAAACTAACAGGCATTTTCAGTGAAATTCACCTAATGAGGGTAAACATCCAATAGGCTCTAAAAAAAAAAAACCGGTGATGGTGGGATGACCAAATTTGGGGAGCCATGCGGGGCCCAAGAGAGAATCATTTTGTCAGAGTTTCATTAAAATACACATAGAAACCGAGTACCAAGAAGCTAAGAAACATGGGATTATTTCCAGTTGGCTAAAACGCTTTTCTGAGAGTTTGAAGCTCTTTTGCTACCTAGTGATTCAGCTTTGAGATACTTGAACCAGGAGAGAATCACAGTGTGCTTTTGTGATCTGACATGCTTTTCTGCGTTTTCAAAGTTCTAGCATTAACCATTGAGAAAATAAACTAACAGGCGTTTTCAGTCAAATTCGCCTAATCAGGGTAAACATCCAATGGACTGCAAACAAAACACCCGTGATGGTGGGATGACCAAATTTGGGGAGCCATGAGGGGCACATGAGACAATCATTTGGTCAGAGTTTCATTGAAATACACAAAGAATCCTAGTACCCAGAAGCTAAGAAACATGGAATTATTTCCAGTTGGCTAAAACGCTTTTCTGTGAGTTTGAAACTCTTTTGCTACCTAGTGATTCAGCTTTGAGATACTTGAACCAGGAGAGAAGCACAGTGTGCTCTTGTGGTCAGAAGTGCTTTTCTGCGTTTGCAAAGTTCTAGCATTAACCATTGAGAAATTAAACTAACAGGCATTTTCAGTGAAATTCACCTAATCAGGGTAAACATCCAATAGGCTCTAAACAAAAAACCCGTGATGGTTGGATGACCTAATTTGGGGAGCCATGAGGGGCACATGAGAGAAGCATTTGGTCAGAGTTTCATTGAAATAAACAAAGAATCCTAGTGCCCAGAAGCTAAGAAAACATGGAATTATTTCCAGTTGGCTAAAATGCTTTTTCTGTAAGTTTGAAAAACTGTTTTGCTATGAAGCGATTCAGTTTTGAGATATGTGAACCAGGAGAGAAGCACATGTGCTCTTGTGAACTAAACTGCTGTTCTGCATTTTCAAAGTTCTAGCATTAACCATTGAGGAATTAAACTAACAGGCGTTTTCTGTCAAATTTGCCTAATCAGGGTAAATATCCAATAGGCTCTAAACAAAATACATGTGATGGTGGGATGACCAAACTTGGGGAGCCATGAGGGGCACATGAGAGAATCAATTTTTTTCAGAGTTTCATTGATATACACAAAGAAACCTAGTGCCCAGAAGCTAAGAAACATGGAATAATTTCCAGTTGGCTAAAATGCTTTTCTGTGAGATTGAAACTCTTTTGCTACCTTGTGATTCAGCTTTGAGATACTTGAACCAGGAGGGAAGCACAGTGTGCTCTTGTGATCATAAGTGATTTTCTGCGTTTGCAAAGTTCTAGCATTAACCATTGAGAAATTAAACTAACAGGCATTTTCAGTGAAATTCGCCTAATCAGGGTAAACATCCAATAGGCTCTAAACAAAAAACTCGTGATGGTGGGATGACCAAACTTGGGGAGCCATGAGGGGCACAAAAGAGAATCATTTTCTCAGAGTTTCATTGAAATACACAAAGAAACCTAGTGCCCAGAAGCTAAGAAACATGGAATTATTTCCAGTTGGCTAAAATGCTTTTCTGTGAGTTTGAAACTCTTTTGCTACCTAGTGATTCAGCTTTGAGATACTTGAACCAGGAGAGAAGCACAGTGTGCTCTTGTGATCTGATGTGCTTTTCTGCGTTTACAAAGTTCTAGCATTAACCATTGAGAAATTAAAATAACATGCATTTTCAGTGAAATTCACCTAATCAGAGTAAACATCCATATGGTTCTAAACTAAAAACCCGTGATGGTGGGATGACCTAATTTGGGGAGCCATGAGGGGCACAAGAGAGAATCATTTTTTCAGAGTTTCATTGAAATACACAAAGAAACCTAGTGCCCAGAAGCTAAGAAACATGGAATTATTTCCAGTTGGCTAAAACGCTTTTCTGTGAGTTTGAAACTCTTTTGCTACCTAGTGATTCAGCATGGATTTACTTGAACCAAGAGAGAAGCACAGTGTGCTCTTGTGATCTGAAGTGCTTTTCTGCATTTGCAAATTTCTAGCATTAACCATTGTGAAATTAAACTAACAGGCATTTCAGTGAAATTCTCCTAATGAGGGTAAATATCCAATATGCTCTAAAAAAAAAACCTGTGATGGTAGGATGATCAAATTTGGGAAGCCATGGGGGGCCCAAGAGAGAATCATTTTTTCAGAGTTTCATTGAAATACACATAGAAACCTAGTACTAAGAAGCTAAGAAACATGGGATTATTTCCAGTTGGATAAAACACTTTTCTGTGAGTTTTGAAACTCTTTTGCTACCTAGTGATTCCGCTTTGAGATACTTGAACCAGGAGAGAAGCACAGTGTGCTCTTGTGATCTGAAGTGCTTTTCTGCTTTTGCAAAGTTCTAGCATTAACCATTGAGGAATTAAAGTAACAGGCATTTTCAGTGAAATTCACCTAATCAGAGAAAATATCCATATGGCTCTAAACAAAAAACCCACGATGGTGGGATGACCTAATTTGGGGAGCCATGAGGGGCACAAGAGAGAATCATTTTTTCAGAGTTTCATTGAAATACACAAAGAAACCTAGTACCCAGAAGCTAAGAAACATGGGATTATTTCCACTTGGCTAAAACGCTTTTCTGTGAGTTTGAAACTCTTTTTGCTACCTAGTGATTCAGCTTTGAGATTCTTCAAACAAGAGAGAAGCACAGTGTGCTCTTGTGATCTGACATGCTTTTCTACCTTTTGAAAGTTCTAGCATTAACCATTGAGAAATTAAACTAAAACGCGTTTTCTGGCATTTTCGCCTAATCAGGGTAAACATCCAATAGGCTCTAAACAAAAAACCCGTGATGGTGGGATGACCAAATTTGGGGAGCCATGAGGGCCCATGAGATAATCATTTTCTCAGAGTTTCATTGAAGTACACAAAGAAACCTAGTGCCCAGAAGCTAAGAAACAGGGAATTATTTCCAATTCGCTAAAACGCTTTTCTGTGAGTTTGAAACTCTTTTGCTACCTAGTGATTCAGTGTTGAGGTACTTGAACCAGGATAGAAGCACAGTGTGCTCTTGTGATCTGAATTGTTTTTCTGCGTTTTCAAAGTTCTAGCATTAACCATTGAGGAATTAAACTAACAGGCGTTTTCTGTCAAATTTGCCTAATCAGGGTAAACTTCCAATAGGCTCTAAACAAAAAACCCGTGATGGTGGGATGACCAAACTTGGGGAGCCATGAGGGGCACAAAAGAGAATCATTTTCTCAGAGTTTCATTGAAATACACAAAGAAACCTAGTGCCCAGAAGCTAAGAAACATGGAATTATTTCCAGTTGGCTAAAACGCTTTTCTGTGAGTTTGAAACTCTTTTGCTACCTAGTGATTCAGCTTTGAGATACTTGAACCAGGAGAGCAGCACAGTGTGCTCTTGTGATCTGATGTGCTTTTCTGCGTTTACAAAGTTCTAGCATTAACCATTGAGAAATTAAAATAACATGCATTTTCAGTGAAATTCACCTAATCAGAGTAAACATCCATATGGTTCTAAACTAAAAACCCGTGATGGTGGATGACCTAATTTGTTGAGCCATGAGGGGCCCAAGAGAGAATCATTTTTTCAGAGTTTCATTGAAATACACAAAGAAACCTAGTGCCCAGAAGCTAAGAAACATGGAATTATTTCCAGTTGGCTAAAACGCTTTTCTGTGAGTTTGAAACTCTTTTGCTACCTAGTGATTCAGCATGGAGGTACTTGAACCAAGAGAGAAGCACAGTGTGCTCTTGTGATCTGAAGTGCTTTTCTGCGTTTGCAAATTTCTAGCATTAACCATTGTGAAATTAAACTAACAGGCATTTCAGTGAAATTCTCCTAATGAGGGAAAATATCCAATATGCTCTAAAAAAAAAAACCTGTGATGGTAGGATGATCAAATTTGGGAAGCCATGGGGCGCCCAAGAGAGAATCATTTTGTCAGAGTTTCATTGAAATACACATAGAAACCTAGTACCAAGTAGCTAAGAAACATGGGATTATTTCCAGTTGGCTAAAACTCTTTTCTGTGAGTTTGAAACTCTTTTGCTACCTAGTGATTCAGCTTTGAGATACTTGAACCAGGAGAGAAGCACACTGTGCTCTTGTGATCTGAGGTGCTTTTCTGCTTTTGCAAAGTTCTAGCATTAACCATTGAGAAATTAATGTAACAGGCATTTTCAGTGAAATTCACCTAATCAGAGTAAATATCCATATGGCTCTAAACAAAAAACCCTCGATGGTGGGATGACTTAATTTGGGGAGCCATGAGGGGCACAAGAGAGAATCATTTTTCAGAGTTTCATTGAAATACACACAGAAACCTAGTACCCAGAAGCTAAGGAACATGGGATTATTTCCACTTGGCTAAAACGCTTTTCTGTGAGTTTGAAACTCTTTTGCTACCTAGTGATTCAGCTTTGAGATTCTTCAAACAAGAGAAAAGCACAGTGTGCTCTTGTGATCTGACATGCTTTTCTACCTTTTGAAAGTTCTAGCATTAACCATTGAGAAATTAAACTAACACGCGTTTCCAGGCATTTTCGCCTAATCAGGGTAAACATCCAATAGGCTCTAAACAAAAAACCCGTGATGGTGGGATGACCAAATTTGGGAGCCATGAGGGGCCCATGAGATAATCATTTTCTCAGAGTTTCATTGAAATACACAAAGAAACCTAGTGCCCAGAAGCTAAGAAACAGGGAATTATTTCCAATTCGCTAAAACGCTTTTCTGTGAGTTTGAAACTCTTTTGCTACCTAGTGATTCAGTGTTGAGGTACTTGAACCTGGAGAGAAGCACAGTGTGCTCTTGTGATCTGAAGTGTTTTTTCTGCGTTTTCAAAGTTCTAGCATTAACCATTGAGGAATTAAACTAACAGGCGTTTTCTGTCAAATTTGCCTAATCAGGGTAAATATCCAATAGGCTCTAAACAAAATACACATGATGGTGGGATGACCAAACTTGGGGAGCCATGAGGGGCCCATGAGAGAATCATTTTTTCAGAGTTTCATTGATATACACAAAGAAACCTAGTGCCCAGAAGCTAAGAAACATGGAATAATTTCCAGTTGGCTAAAACGCTTTTCTGTGAGTTTGAAACTCTTTTGCTACCTTGTGATTCAGCTTTGAGATACTTGAACCAGGAGAGAAGCACAGTGTGCTCTTGTGATCATAAGTGCTTTTCTGCGTTTGCAAAGTTCTAGCATTAACCATTGAGAAATTAATCTAACAGGCATTTTCAGTGAAATTCGCCTAATCAGGGTAAACATCCAATAGGCTCTAAACAAAAAACCCGTGATGGTGGGATGACCAAACTTGGGGAGCCATGAGGGGCACAAAAGAGAATCATTTTCTCAGAGTTTCATTGAAATACACAAAGAAACCTAGTGCCCAGAAGCTAAGAAACATGGAATTATTTCCAGTTGGCTAAAACGCTTTTCTGTGAGTTTGAAACTCTTTTGCTACCTAGTGATTCAGCTTTGAGATTCTTGAAACAGGAGAGAAGCACAGTGTGCTCTTGTGATCTGAAGTGGTTTTCTGCGTTTTCAAAGTTCTAGCATTAACCATTGAGAAATTAAACTAACAGGCATTTTCAGTGAAATTCACCTAATGAGGGTAAACATCCAATAGGCTCTAAAAAAAAAACCCGTGATGGTGGGATGACCAAATTTGGGGAGCCATGCAGGGGCCCAAGAGAGAATCATTTTGTCAGAGTTTCATTAAAATACACATAGAAACCGAGTACCAAGAAGCTAAGAAACATGGGATTATTTCCAGTTGGCTAAAACGCTTTTCTGAGAGTTTGAAACTCTTTTGCTACCTAGTGATTCAGTGTTGAGGTACTTGAACCAGGAGAGAAGCACAGTGTGCTCTTGTAATCTGAAGTGTTTTTCTGCGTTTTCAAAGTTCTAGCATTAACCATTGAGGAATTAAACTAACAGGCGTTTTTCTGTCAAATTTGCCTAATCAGGGTAAATATCCAATAAGCTCTAAACAAAATACACGTGATGGTGGGATGACCAAACTTGGGGAGCCATGAGGGGCACAAAAGAGAATCATTTTCTCAGAGTTTCATTGAAATACACAAAGAAACCTAGTGCCCAGAAGCTAAGAAACATGGAATAATTTCCAGTTGGCTAAAAGGCTTTTCTGTGAGTTTGAAACTCTTTTGCTACCTTGTGATTCAGCTTTGAGATACTTGAACCAGGAGGGAAGCACAGTGTGATCTTGTGATCATAAGTGCTTTTCTGCATTTGCAAAGTTCTAGCATTAACCATTGAGAAATTAAACTGACAGGCATTTTCAGTGAAATTCACATAATCAGAGTAAACACCCATATGGTTCTAAACTAAAAACCCATGATGGTGGGATGACCTAATTTGGGGAACCATGAGGGGCACAAGAGAGAATCATTTTTTCAGAGTTTCATTGAAATACACACAGAAACCTAGTACCCCCAGAAGCTAAGGAACATGGGATTATTTCCACTTGGCTAAAACGCTTTTCTGTGAATTTGAAACTCTTTTGCTACCTAGTGATTCAGCTTTGAGATTCTTCAAACAAGAGAAAAGCACAGTGTGCTCTTGTGATCTGACATGCTTTTCTACCTTTTGAAAGTTCTAGCATTAACCATTGAGAAAATAAACTAACAGGCGTTTTCAGTCAAATTCGCCTAATCAGGGTAAACATCCAATGGACTGCAAACAAAACACCCTTGATGGTGGGATGACCAAATTTGGGGAGCCATGAGGGGCACATGAGACAATCATTTGTTCAGAGTTTCATTGAAATACACAAAGAATCCTAGTACCCAGAAGCTAAGAAACATGGAATTATTTCCAGTTGGCTAAAACGCTTTTCTGTGAGTTTGAATCTCTTTTGCTACCTAGTGATTCAGCTTTGAGATACTTGAACCAGGAGAGAAGCACAGTGTGCTCTTGTGGTCTGAAGTGCTTTTCTGCGTTTGCAAAGTTCTAGCATTAACCATTGAGAAATTAAACTAACAGGCATTTTCAGTGAAATTCGCCTAATCAGGGTAAACAGCCAATAGGCTCTAAACAAAAAACCCGTGATCCTTGGATGACCTAATTTGGGGAGCCATGAGGGGCACATGAGAGAAGCATTTGGTCAGAGTTTCATTGAAATAAACAAAGAATCCTAATGCCCAGAAGCTAAGAAACATGGAATTATTTCCAGTTGGCTAAAATGCTTTTCTGTGAGTTTGAAACTCTTTTGCTACCTAGTGATTCAGCTTTGAGATTCTTGAACCAGGAGAGAAGCACTGTGTGCTTTTGTGATCTGAAGTGCTTTTTCTGCGGTTTCAAAGTTCTAGCATTAACCATTGAGAAATTAATCTAACAGGCGTTTTCAGTCAAATTCGCCTAATCAGGGTAAACATCCAATGGACTGCAAACAAAACACGCGTGATGGTGGGATGACCAAACTTGGGTATCCTTGAGGGGCACATGAGAGAATCATTTTTTCACAGTTTCATTGAAATACACAATTAAACCTCGTGCCCAAGAGCTAAGAAACAGGCAATTATTTCTAGTTCGCTTAATTGCTTTTCTGTGAGTTTGAAACTCTTTTGCTACCTAGTGATTCAGCTTTGAGATACTTGAACCAGGAGAGAAGCACATGTGCTCTTGTGAACTAAACTGCTGTTCTGCATTTTCAAATTTCTAGCATTAACCATTGAGGAATTAAACTAACAGGCGTTTTCTGTCAAATTTGCCTAATCAGGGTAAACATCCAATAGGCTCTAAACAAAAAAACCCGTGATGGTGGGATGACCAAACTTGGGGAGCCATGAGGGGCACAAAAGAGAATCATTTTCTCAGAGTTTCATTGAAATACACAAAGAAACCTAGTGCCCAGAAGCTAAGAAACATGGAATTATTTCCAGTTGGCTAAAACGCTTTTCTGTGAGTTTGAAACTCTTTTGCTACCTAGTGATTCAGCTTTGAGATACTTGAACCAGGAGAGCAGCACAGTGTGCTCTTGTGATCTGATGTGCTTTTCTGCGTTTACAAAGTTCTAGCATTAACCATTGAGAAATTAAAATAACATGCATTTTCAGTGAAATTCACCTAATCTGAGAGTAAACATCCATATGGTTCTAAACTAAAAACCCGTGATGGTGGGATGACCTAATTTGGGGAGCCATGAGGGCACAAGAGAGAATCATTTTTTCAGAGTTTCATTGAAATACACAAAGAAACCTACTGCCCAGAAGCTAAGAAACATGGAATTATTTCCACTTGGCTAAAACGCTTTTCTGTGAGTTTGAAACTCTTTTGCTACCTAGTGATTCAGCTTTGAGATTCTTCAAACAAGAGAAAAGCACAGTGTGCTCTTGTGATCTGACATGCTTTTCTACCTTTTGAAAGTTCTAGCATTAACCATTGAGAAATTAAACTAACACGCGTTTCCAGGCATTTTCGCCTAATCAGGGTAAACATCCAATAGGCTCTAAACAAAAAACCCGTGATGGTGGGATGACCAAATTTGGGGAGCCATGAGGGGCCCATGAGATAATCATTTTCTCAGAGTTTCATTGAAATACACAAAGAAACCTAGTGCCCAGAAGCTAAGAAACAGGGAATTATTTCCAATTCGCTAAAACGCTTTTCTGTGAGTTTGAAACTCTTTTGCTACCTAGTGATTCAGTGTTGAGGTACTTGAACCTGGAGAGAAGCACAGTGTGCTCTTGTGATCTGAAGTGTTTTTTCTGCGTTTTCAAAGTTCTAGCATTAACCATTGAGGAATTAAACTAACAGGCGTTTTCTGTCAAATTTGCCTAATCAGGGTAAATATCCAATAGGCTCTAAACAAAATACACATGATGGTGGGATGACCAAACTTGGGGAGCCATGAGGGGCCCATGAGAGAATCATTTTTTCAGAGTTTCATTGATATACACAAAGAAACCTAGTGCCCAGAAGCTAAGAAACATGGAATAATTTCCAGTTGGCTAAAACGCTTTTCTGTGAGTTTGAAACTCTTTTGCTACCTTGTGATTCAGCTTTGAGATACTTGAACCAGGAGAGAAGCACAGTGTGCTCTTGTGGTCTGAAGTGCTTTTCTGCGTTTGCAAAGTTCTAGCATTAACCATTGAGAAATTAAACTAACAGGCATTTTCAGTGAAATTCGCCTAATCAGGGTAAACATCCAATAGGCTCTAAACAAAAAACCCGTGATGGTTGGATGACCTAATTTGGGGAGCCATGAGGGGCACATGAGAGAAGCATTTGGTCAGAGTTTCATTGAAATAAACAAAGAATTCTAGTGCCCAGAAGCTAAGAAACATGGAATTATTTCCAGTTGGCTAAAACGCTTTTCTGTGAGTTTGAAACTCTTTTGCTACCTAGTGATTCAGCTTTGAGATTCTTGAAACAGGAGAGAAGCACAGTGTGCTCTTGTGATCTGAAGTGGTTTTCTGCGTTTTCAAAGTTCTAGCATTATCCATTGAGAAATTAAACTAACAGGCATTTTCAGTGAAATTCACCTAATGAGGGTAAACATCCAATAGGCTCTAAAAAAAAAAAAACCCGTGATGGTGGGATGACCAAAATTGGGGAGCCATGCGGGGCCCAAGAGAGAATCATTTTGTCAGAGTTTCATTAAAATACACATAGAAACCGAGTACCAAGAAGCTAAGAAACATGGGATTATTTCCAGTTGGCTAAAACGCTTTTCTGAGAGTTTGAAACTCTTTTGCTACCTAGTGATTCAGTGTTGAGGTACTTGAACCAGGAGAGAAGCACAGTGTGCTCTTGTAATCTGAAGTGTTTTTCTGCGTTTTTTCAAAGTTCTAGCATTAACCATTGAGGAATTAAACTAACAGGCGTTTTCTGTCAAATTTGCCTAATCAGGGTAAATATCCAATAAGCTCTAAACAAAATACACGTGATGGTGGGATGACCAAACTTGGGGAGCCATGAGGGGCACAAAAGAGAATCATTTTCTCAGAGTTTCATTGAAATACACAAAGAAACCTAGTGCCCAGAAGCTAAGAAACATGGAATAATTTCCAGTTGGCTAAAAGGCTTTTCTGTGAGTTTGAAACTCTTTTGCTACCTTGTGATTCAGCTTTGAGATACTTGAACCAGGAGGGAAGCACAGTGTGCTCTTGTGATCATAAGTGCTTTTCTGCATTTGCAAAGTTCTAGCATTAACCATTGAGAAATTAAACTGACAGGCATTTTCAGTGAAATTCACCTAATCAGAGTAAACACCCATATGGTTCTAAACTAAAAACCCATGATGGTGGGATGACCTAATTTGGGGAACCATGAGGGGCACAAGAGAGAATCATTTTTTCAGAGTTTCATTGAAATACACACAGAAACCTAGTACCCAGAAGCTAAGGAACATGGGATTATTTCCACTTGGCTAAAACGCTTTTCTGTGAACTTGAAACTCTTTTGCTACCTAGTGATTCAGCTTTGAGATTCTTCAAACAAGAGAAAAGCACAGTGTGCTCTTGTGATCTGACATGCTTTTCTACCTTTTGAAAGTTCTAGCATTAACCATTGAGAAATTAAACTAACACGCATTTCCAGGCATTTTCGCCTAATCAGGGTAAACATCCAATAGGCTCTAAACAAAAAACCCGTGATGGTGGGATGACCAAATTTGGGGAGCCATGAGGGGCCCATGAGATAATCATTTTCTCAGAGTTTCATTGAAATACACAAAGAAACCTAGTGCCCAGAAGCTAAGAAACAGGGAATTATTTCCAATTCGCTAAAACGCTTTTCTGTGAGTTTGAAACTCTTTTGCTACCTAGTGATTCAGTGTTGAGTTACTTGAACCTGGAGAGAAGCACAGTGTGCTCTTGTGATCTGAAGTGTTTTTCTGCGTTTTCAAAGTTCTAGCATTAACCATTGAGGAATTAAACTAACAGGCGTTTTCTGTCAAATTTGCCTAATCAGGGTAAATATCCAATAGGCTCTAAAAAAATACACGTGATGGTGGGATGACCAAACTTGGGGAGCCATGAGGGGCCCATGAGAGAATCATTTTTTCAGAGTTTCATTGATATACACAAAGAAACCTAGTGCCCAGAAGCTAAGAAACATGGAATAATTTCCAGTTGGCTAAAACTCTTTTCTGTGAGTTTGAAACTCTTTTGCTACCTTGTGATTCAGCTTTGAGATACTTGAACCAGGAGAGAAGCACAGTGTGCTCTTGTGATCATAAGTGCTTTTCTGCGTTTGCAAAGTTCTAGCATTAACCATTGAGAAATTAATCTAACAGGCATTTTCAGTGAAATTCGCCTAATCAGGGTAAACATCCAATAGGCTCTAAACAAAAAACCCGTGATGGTGGGGATGACCAAACTTGGGAGCCATGAGGGGCACAAAAGAGAATCATTTTCTCAGAGTTTCATTGAAATACACAAAGAAACCTAGTGCCCAGAAGCTAAGAAACATGGAATTATTTCCAGTTGGCTAAAACGCTTTTCTGTGAGTTTGAAACTCTTTTGCTACCTAGTGATTCAGCTTTGAGATTCTTGAAACAGGAGAGAAGCACAGTGTGCTCTTGTGATCTGAAGTGGTTTTCTGCGTTTTCAAAGTTCTAGCATTATCCATTGAGAAATTAAACTAACAGGCATTTTCAGTGAAATTCACCTAATGAGGGTAAACATCCAATAGGCTCTAAAAAAAAAACCGGTGATGGTGGGATGACCAAATTTGGGGAGCCATGCGGGGCCCAAGAGAGAATCATTTTGTCAGAGTTTCATTAAAATACACATAGAAACCGAGTACCAAGAAGCTAAGAAACATGGGATTATTTCCAGTTGGCTAAAACGCTTTTCTGAGAGTTTGAAACTCTTTTGCTACCTAGTGATTCAGCTTTGAGATACTTGAACCAGGAGAGAAGCACAGTGTGCTTTTGTGATCTGACATGCTTTTCTGCGTTTTTCAAAGTTCTAGCATTAACCATTGAGAAAATAAACTAACAGGCGTTTTCAGTCAAATTCGCCTAATCAGGGTAAACATCCAATGGACTGCAAACAAAACACCCGTGATGGTGGGATGACCAAATTTGGGGAGCCATGAGGGGCATATGAGACAATCATTTGGTCAGAGTTTCATTGAAATACACAAAGAATCCTAGTACCCAGAAGCTAAGAAACATGGGATTATTTCCAGTTGGCTAAAACGCTTTTCTGTGAGTTTGAAACTCTTTTGCTACCTAGTGATTCAGCTTTGAGATACTTGAACCAGGAGAGAAGCACAGTGTGCTCTTGTGGTCTGAAGTGCTTTTCTGCGTTTGCAAAGTTCTAGCATTAACCATTGAGAAATTAAACTAACAGGCATTTTCAGTGAAATTCGCCTAATCAGGGTAAACAGCCAATAGGCTCTAAACAAAAAACCCTTGATCGTTGGATGACCTAATTTGGGGAGCCATGAGGGGCACATGAGAGAAGCATTTGGTCAGAGTTTCATTGAAATAAACAAAGAATCCTAGTGCCCAGAAGCTAAGAAACATGGAATTATTTCCAGTTGGCTAAAATGCTTTTCTGTGAGTTTGAAACTCTTTTGCTACCTAGTGATTCAGCTTTGAGATTCTTGAACCAGGAGAGAAGCACTGTGTGCTTTTGTGATCTGAAGTGCTTTTCTGCGGTTTCAAAGTTCTGGCATTAACCATTGAGAAATTAATCTAACAGGCGTTTTCAGTCAAATTCGCCTAATCAGGGTAAACATCCAATGGACTGCAAACAAAACACGCGTGATGGTGGGATGACCAAACTTGGGTATCCTTGAGGGGCACATGAGAGAATCATTTTTTCACAGTTTCATTGAAATACACAATTAAACCTCGTGCCAAGAGCTAAGAAACAGGCAATTATTTCTAGTTCGCTTAATTGCTTTTCTGTGAGTTTGAAACTCTTTTGCTACCTAGTGATTCAGCTTTGAGATACTTGAACCAGAAGAGAAGCACATGTGCTCTTGTGAACTAAACTGCTGTTCTGCATTTTCAAATTTCTAGCATTAACCATTGAGAAATTAATCTAACAGGCGTTTTCAGTCAAATTCGCCTAATCAGGGTAAACATCCAATGGACTGCAAACAAAACACGCGTGATGGTGGGATGACCAAACTTGGGTATCCTTGAGGGGCACATGAGAGAATCATTTTCTCAGAGTTTCATTGAAATACACAAAGAAACCTAGTGCCCAGAAGCTAAGAAACATGGAATAATTTCCAGTTGGCTAAAAGGCTTTTCTGTGAGTTTGAAACTCTTTTGCTACCTTGTGATTCAGCTTTGAGATACTTGAACCAGGAGGGAAGCACAGTGTGCTCTTGTGATCATAAGTGCTTTTCTGCATTTGCAAAGTTCTAGCATTAACCATTGAGAAATTAAACTGACAGGCATTTTCAGTGAAATTCACCTAATCAGAGTAAACACCCATATGGTTCTAAACTAAAAACCCGTGATGGTGGGATGACCTAATTTGGGGAACCATGAGGGGCACAAGAGAGAATCATTTTTTCAGAGTTTCATTGAAATACACACAGAAACCTAGTACCCAGAAGCTAAGGAACATGGGATTATTTCCACTTGGCTAAAACGCTTTTCTGTGAATTTGAAACTCTTTTGCTACCTAGTGATTCAGCTTTGAGATTCTTCAAACAAGAGAAAAGCACAGTGTGCTCTTGTGATCTGACATGCTTTTCTACCTTTTGAAAGTTCTAGCATTAACCATTGAGAAAATAAACTAACAGGCGTTTTCAGTCAAATTCGCCTAATCAGGGTAAACATCCAACGGACTGCAAACAAAACACCCATGAGGGTGGGATGACCAAATTTGGGGAGCCATGAGGGCACATGAGAGAAGCATTTGGTCAGAGTTTCATTGAAATACACAAAGAATCCTAGTGCCCAGAAGCTAAGAAACATGGAATTATTTCCAGTTGGCTAAAATGCTTTTCTGTGAGTTTGAAACTCTTTTGCTACCTAGTGATTCAGCTTTGAGATACTTGAACCAGGAGAGAAGCACAGTGTGCTTTTGTGATCTGAAGTGCTTTTCTGCGTTTTCAAAGTTCTAGCATTAACCATTGAGAAATTAATCTAAAAGGCGTTTTCAGTCAAATTCGCCTAATGAGGGTAAACATCCAATGGACTGCAAACAAAACACCCGTGATGGTGGGATGACCAAACTTGGGTATCCTTGAGGGGCACATGAGAGAATCATTTTTTCACAATTTCATTGAAATACACAATTAAACCTCGTGCCCAAGAGCTAAGAAACAGGCAATTATTTCTAGTTCGCTTAATTGCTTTTCTGTAACTTTGAAACTGTTTTGCTATGAAGCGATTCAGTTTTGAGATATGTGAACCAGGAGAGAAGCACATGTGCTCTTGTGAACTAAACTGCTGTTCTGCATTTTCAAAGTTCTAGCATTAACCATTGAGGAATTAAACTAACAGGCGATTTCTGTCAAATTTGCCTAATCAGGGTAAATATCCAATAGGCTCTAAACAAAATACACGTGATGGTGGGATGACCAAACTTGGGGAGCCATGAGGGGCACATGAGAGAATCATTTTTTTCAGAGTTTCATTGATATACACAAAGAAACCTAGTGCCCAGAAGCTAAGAAACATGGAATAATTTCCAGTTGGCTAAAATGCTTTTCTGTGAGTTTGAAACTCTTTTGTTACCTTGTGATTCAGCTTTGAGATACTTGAACCAGGAGGGAAGCACAGTGTGCTCTTGTGATCATAAGTGCTTTTCTGCATTTGCAAAGTTCTAGCATTAACCATTGAGAAATTAAACTAACAGGCATTTTCAGTGAAATTCGCCAAATCAGTGTAAACATCCAATAGGCTCTAAACAAAAAACCCGTGATGGTGAGATGACCAAACTTGGGGAGCCATGAGGGGCACAAAAGAGAATCATTTTGTCAGAGTTTCATTGAAATACACATAGAACCGAGTACCAAGAAGCTAAGAAACATGGGATTATTTCCAGTTGGCTAAAACGCTTTTCTGAGAGTTTGAAACTCTTTTTGCTACCTAGTGATTCAGCTTTGAGATACTTGAACCAGGAGGGAAGCACAGTGTGCTTTTTGTGATCTGACATGCTTTTCTGCGTTTTCAAAGTTCTAGCATTAACCATTGAGAAAATAAACTAACAGGCGTTTTCAGTCAAATTCGCCTAATCAGGGTAAACATCCAATGGACTGCAAACAAAACACCCGTGATGGTGGGATGACCAAATTTGGGGAGCCATGAGGGGCACATGAGACAATCATTTGGTCAGAGTTTCATTGAAATACACAAAGAATCCTAGTACCCAGAAGCTAAGAAACATGGAATTATTTCCAGTTGGCTAAAACGCTTTTCTGTGAGTTTGAAACTCTTTTGCTACCTAGTGATTCAGCTTTGATATACTTGAACCAGGAGAGAAGCACAGTGTGCTCTTGTGGTCTGAAGTGCTTTTTTCTGCGTTTTCAAAGTTCTAGCATTAACCATTGAGGAATTAAACTAACAGGCGTTTTCTGTCAAATTTGCCTAATCAGGGTAAATATCCAATAAGCTCTAAACAAAATACAAGTGATGGTGGGATGACCAAACTTGGGGAGCCATGAGGGGCACAAAAGAGAATCATTTTCTCAGAGTTTCATTGAAATACACAAAGAAACCTAGTGCCCAGAAGCTAAGAAACATGGAATAATTTCCAGTTGGCTAAAAGGCTTTTCTGTGAGTTTGAAACTCTTTTGCTACCTTGTGATTCAGCTTTGAGATACTTGAACCAGGAGGGAAGCACAGTGTGCTCTTGTGATCATAAGTGCTTTTCTGCATTTGCAAAGTTCTAGCATTAACCATTGAGAAATTAAACTGACAGGCATTTTCAGTGAAATTCACCTAATCAGAGTAAACACCCATATGGTTCTAAACAAAACACCCATGATGGTGGGATGACCAAATTTGGGGAGCCATGAGGGGCACATGAGAGAAGCATTTGGTCAGAGTTTCATTGAAATACACAAAGAATCCTAGTGCCCAGAAGCTAAGAAACATGGAATTATTTCCAGTTGGCTAAAATGCTTTTCTGTGAGTTTGAAACTCTTTTGCTACCTAGTGATTCAGCTTTGAGATACTTGAACCAGGAGAGAAGCACAGTGTGCTTTTGTGATCTGAAGTGCTTTTCTGCGTTTTCAAAGTTCTAGCATTAACCATTGAGAAATTAATCTAAAAGGCGTTTTCAGTCAAATTCGCCTAATGAGGGTAAACATCCAATGGACTGCAAACAAAACACGCGTGATGGTGGGATGACCAAACTTGGGTATCCTTGAGGGGCACATGAGAGAATCATTTTTTCACAATTTCATTGAAATACACAATTAAACCTCGTGCCCAAGAGCTAAGAAACAGGCAATTATTTCTAGTTCGCTTAATTGCTTTTCTGTAACTTTGAAACTGTTTTGCTATGAAGCGATTCAGTTTTGAGATATGTGAACCAGGAGAGAAGCACATGTGCTCTTGTGAACTAAACTGCTGTTCTGCATTTTCAAAGTTCTAGCATTAACCATTGAGGAATTAAACTAACAGGCGATTTCTGTCAAATTTGCCTAATCAGGGTAAATATCCAATAGGCTCTAAACAAAATACACGTGATGGTGGGATGACCAAACTTGGGGAGCCATGAGGGGCACATGAGAGAATCATTTTTTCAGAGTTTCATTGATATACACAAAGAAACCTAGTGCCCAGAAGCTAAGAAACATGGAATAATTTCCAGTTGGCTAAAATGCTTTTCTGTGAGTTTGAAACTCTTTTGTTACCTTGTGATTCAGCTTTGAGATACTTGAACCAGGAGGGAAGCACAGTGTGCTCTTGTGATCATAAGTGCTTTTCTGCATTTGCAAAGTTCTAGCATTAACCATTGAGAAATTAAACTAACAGGCATTTTCAGTGAAATTCGCCAAATCAGTGTAAACATCCAATAGGCTCTAAACAAAAAACCCGTGATGGTGAGATGACCAAACTTGGGGAGCCATGAGGGGCACAAAAGAGAATCATTTTCTCAGAGTTTCATTGAAATACACAAAGAAACCTAGTGCCCAGAAGCTAAGAAACATGGAATTATTTCCAGTTGGCTAAAATGCTTTTCTGTGAGTTTGAAACTCTTTTGCTACCTAGTGATTCAGCTTTGAGATACTTGAACCAGGAGAGAAGCACAGTGTGCTCTTGTGATCTGATGTGCTTTTCTGCATTTACAAAGTTCTAGCATTAACCATTGAGAAATTAAAATAACATGCATTTTCAGTGAAATTCCACCTAATCAGAGTAAACATCCATATGGTTCTAAACTAAAAACCCATGATGGTGGGATGACCTAATTTGGGGAGCCATGAGGGGCACAAGAGAGAATCATTTTTTCAGAGTTTCATTGAAATACACAAAGAAACCTAGTACCCAGAAGCTAAGGAACATGGGATTATTCCCACTTGGCTAAAATGCTTTTCTGTGAGTTTGAAACTCTTTTGCTACCTAGTGATTCAGCTTTGAGATTCTTCAAACAAGAGAAAAGCACAGTGTGCTCTTGTGATCTGACATGCTTTTCTACCTTTTGAAAGTTCTAGCATTAACCATTGAGAAATTAAACTAACACGCGTTTTCAGGCATTTTTGCCTAATCAGTGTAAACATCCAATAGGCTCTAAACAAAAAACCCGTGATGGTGGGATGACCAAACTTGGGGAGCCATGAGGGGCACAAAAGAGAATCATTTTCTCAGAGTTTCATTGAAATACACAAAGAAACCTAGTGCCCAGAAGCTAAGAAACATGGAATAATTTCCAGTTGGCTAAAATGCTTTTCTGTGAGTTTGAAACTCTTTTGCTACCTAGTGATTCAGCTTTGAGATTCTTCAAACAAGAGAAAAGCACAGTGTGCTCTTGTGATCTGACATGCTTTTCTACCTTTTGAAAGTTCTAGCATTAACCTGATAAACCCGCCTAATTCCATCTTAAGACTGGGAGCCATCCTGTCAAAAAGTTATGAAAAGCCCACTTCAGTTTTCTATGAAATGCTAGGATTCTTATTTGGCTTGAGCTTATTGTCTGGCATTCATTCCCAGGCCTTGAGCTCGCTCAGGCCTGGCTGTCCTTGACCAGATAACAACTCTCTCTCTCTCTCTCAAACTAACGGTGCCTCATAAACTTTTGATGTGGGGTTTAACTATTACTCCCCTTTTTTTCTTGGAATGCAATGCCATGTAGATATTAGTTTGCTACTTGCTTTGAATTACACCTGTCTGACCTTGTTAGCTGTAAGTTCCCAAGATTTTCTGTAACTCTTTGAACTATAAAAACCTTGTCTTCCCGGAGAGCGGCGCTGACCCCAAGCCCAGTGTTTGGGAGGGGCAGCCCTGGCCAGCTCTCTTTATATGTATACAATATAAGCTTGCTTTAATCTAAAATTGGAGTTGGTGGTCTTTTCTTTGCGTCTTGGATCAACATTTTTGGAGGCCGCAGCGAGATTCAGACCACTACAAATTCTGAAGCCGGACCTTCGCTCTGGGACTCCGGGGCGGAGTGCTACCCTAGGGGGTGCGCACCTTGAGATGTTCCAAGGCCCCAGGGTGTGCCTTCAGTCCTTCGGACTACTGGAGTGAACTGCCGCATCAAAAATTAGCAAGCATCCAGTGGAAAGAGAAAAAAAAAAAAAAAAAAAAAAAAAAACCTCCACAGGTAAGTGGCGCCCTAGTAACATCTGGTATCTGGTTTTGAGATCTCTTCTGGGGACAGCGAGGGTGCCTGGCGAGGCACGTACACTCCTGTCCAGGGCAGTAGCGAAAGGTCGTACTGCTTTCTGGTTCTGGTTGGGATTCCTACTGGGGACAGAGAGGTGCCTGACGAGGCACATACGCACTCCTGTCCGGAGCATTAGCAAGACGTTGCACTGCTCCCTGGTTGGTTTGGCGCCTGGTTCTTGTTCTTTTGTGTATTGTCCTGTGTTCTGTTTTTTTGTTTTGTTTTGTTTTGTTGTTTTTGTTTTCTGCTTTCTCATTGTGTCTTCTCTGTTGTAAATGTAAAAAATTAAACAACATGGGTAATAAGACAAGTAAGCCTGATACTCCTTTGAACTGTGTTTTAAGGAATTTTGACAAACTTTATCCCCATTTTGTTAAGCAAGATTATGATTATTCCATCACCAAGAAACGCCTCCAAACATTCTGTGAGGTAGAATGGCCCACCTTCGGAGTCGGCTGGCCCCCTGAGGGCACCTTTGATCCCCAAGTGGCATGGGCTATATCTAACATCACTTGGTAATCCTGGCCACCCAGATCAAATAGGATATATTCTACCCTGGGCGGAAGCAACAACTAATTCCCCCGCCTGGATGAAGGTTTGGATGGTCCGGAACGGACAGGGAGGGCAAGCCCTGGTTATGGCTGGGAGAACTCCCCAGGGTCCCTCAAAAACAAACCATAAATCCACTAAGAGCCCTGTCCTACAGGACTCTCCGGAGGATTCCCTCCTTCCCCCAGATGCTTCGGCTCCTCTTTATCCTCCTGCCGCGGGTTGCAGTCGCAGCTGCTCCACTAACTACTCCACCATCTCCCTCTCCCTCTCCTCAACCGCTTCCCCTCAATTGCCCCACTCATCCACTCCTCCAACTCTAGTCTTCCCAAAGGAGCCAGCCCCTGTTCTTTCTCCTCCCCATACCCGACAGGGCCACCCTTATGGAAGGCCTGACTCAATTGCTTCCCCTG
This sequence comes from Tamias sibiricus, assembly GCA_025594165.1. Lineage (NCBI taxonomy): Eukaryota > Metazoa > Chordata > Mammalia > Rodentia > Sciuridae > Tamias > Tamias sibiricus. The sequence continues at coordinate 199,834 of JAKELJ010000023.1, read as the reverse complement.
GCCGACCTGCCGGCTCCATTTCTATTAATATCCCTGAAGTGGAACCGACTCCGGCCCCTGTTTCTTCCTCTCCGCCAGATTCCAGAAGGTCGCTACGTGTATGTTCCATTTTCCACAACAGACCTTTATAACTGGAAAAACCAGAATCCCCCTTTTAGCACGGATCCTAGTTCCTTGATTTCTCTGGTTGATTCCGTTTTCTTTAATCACCTCCCCACCTGGGATGACTGTCAACAGATTCTCCATACTCTCTTCACCACGGAGGAAAGGGAGCGAATCCTGGCAGAAGCGGCTAAAGCGCTGCCTGGGATAAGTGCTCTTACAAGCGACGAAAAAAACAGAAGTGATTGAACGAGCTTTACCTAGGAGAAGACCAAGCTGGGACTATGGGACAACTGAAGGTAAGAGAGCACTCGGTGAGTACCACCAGACTCTGTTAGAGGGACTTAAGAGGGCAGCTCGAAAACCCACAAATCTTTCTAAGGTGGCAGATGTGAAACAAGGGCCAGATGAGTCGCCTTCAGCGTTTCTCGAGCGCCTCCTGGAGGCGTACCGTCTATATACTCCTATAGACCCTGAGGACCCAACAAGCCTCAAGGCGATTAATCTGGCTTTTGTGACTCAGTCAGCCCCAGACATCCGTAAAAAGATTCAAAAGATAGATGGTTTTGCAGGAAAAACCAGGTCAAAATTATGGAAATAGCCCAAAAGGTGTTTGAAAATAGAGATAGCCGAGATGATCTACTGATAAGGAAAGTAAACAGGGCCACAGTGGCCACATTACAGGCTTCTGAAACCTCGAATCCTAGACAAAGGCAGACCACATACAACAGAGACAAAAAGCGGTCTTCTCTGCTACAAAACCAGTGTGCTTATTGCAAAAAAATTAGACATTAGAAAAATAAATGCCCCCAACGTAATCCGAAAAGCTTGCCCCGATCACAGGCCAGAGCTCCTCAGCCAAAACCAGTTTTAACTTTAGAAGAATAGGGGGGCCATGGCTCTTTCAAACTAGGCTCCCGAGAGCCCATAGTAACTTTCTCAATTGGGGGCCAACCTGTAAATTTCCTAGTGGATACAGGAGCTTCACATTCAGTGTTACAGAAGCCCATAGGACCCCTCACTAATGAAACCATGGAAGTGCAAGGGGCAACAGGAAAAATTAAAAAAGTATAAATGGACTACAGACCCGGACTGTTAACATAGGACGAGGAACTGTAACTCACTCCTTCATTGTTATCCCTGAATGCCCTTTCCCGTTGCTAGGACGGGACCTTTTAAGCAAACTTCAGGCACTATCATCATTTTCTGGAGATATGCCTACAATAGAAATTGGGAAATCCTGCAAAGGCCCTGACTATAACCTGCCCATTAAGTGAGAAATATCTGCTTTTTCAAAATCCTATCCAAACTTCAGAAGGAAAATGGGAAAAATTATTAATTCAAGAAATTCCTACAGTTTGGGCTGAGGATAACCCTCCAGGGCTAGCTGAGCATGTGCCACCAGTTGTAATACAACTAACATCTGGGGCTATGCCCATCCGGGTTAAACAATACCCCATCAGTTTTGAAGCCCAAAGAAGGAAATTAAAACCACACATCAGGCGTCTCCTAGAAGTGGGGATACTAATTAGATGTCAATCAGCTTGGAACACCCCCTTGTTGCCTGTCCAAAAGCCTGGGACTCAAGATTACAGACCAGTACAGGACTTAAGGGAAGTGAACAAACGGGTAGAAACTATACACCCAACTGTCCCTAACCCCTACACTTTGCTCAGTTTGTTGCCACCAGAACATACAGTATATACTGTATTAGATTTGAAAGACGCGTTTTTCTCCATCCCTTTGTCAAAACTGAGTCAGCCTATCTTTGCTTTCGACGATATGGACGGATTTGGAGATGGAGATATCGGGACAACTGACCTGGACTCGACTACCTCAGGGATTTAAAAATTCCCCCACTATCTTGATGAAACTCTCAATCAAGATCTGAGACTGTTTTCGCAGTAAGTACCCTGAGGTAACCTTGCTCCAATATGTAGATGATCTTCTGTTAGCAGCAAAAGACAAAGAGAACTGTTTAAGGGCCACTCGGGGTTTGCTAGGAACCCTGGCTCAATTGGGGGTACCGAGTCTCCAAGAAAAAGGCAAAAATCTGTTCCTCTCGGGTTACTTATTTGAGATATGAGCTGAGGGAAGGGAGGAAAAGACTGTTATCCCCAATCCCGCATAGAAGCCATAATAAAGATCCCAACCCCAACCACTAAAAAGCAGGTTACGGGAAATTTCTAGGGGCAGTTGGATACTGCCGCCTTTAGATACCTGGATTTGCTGAAATTGCCAAGCCGTTATATACTGCAAACTGCAGGAGGCAAGTCACCTTTAATTTAGACTGAGAAAAATAACTTGGCCTTCAAAAATTTAAAGGAGGCTCTGGTTCAGGCCCCTGCCTTAACCCTCCCTGATATATCTAAGCCCTTTCATCTTTATGTTCATGAGAAAAAGGGTATTGCTAAGGAGTTCTTACCCAAAAATTTAGGGCCAATGGAAAAGACCAATTGCCTACATTTCAAAAAGGCTGGATCCTGTAGCATCAGGATGGCCCCCTTGTTTACGAGCCATAGCGGCTACTGCAATACTGGTAAAGGAAGCAGACAAACTTTCTCTGGGGCAGACTCTCACTGTGACTGCCCCTCACACAGTGGAAACCCTATTGAGGGATGCCACCAGTCGATGGATGTCAAATGCCCGTCTCACTCAGTACCAAGCTCTCCTTCTAGACAAGGACAGATTGACCTTCAGTAAATCCCTGGCAATCAATCCTGCAACCCTGCTGCCTGATGATAACCCAGAGGAGCCAATTCATGACTGCTCAGAGATGCTGGATGTCATCCAAGGTACCCGACCAGACCTGACTGACATTCCTCTCACCAACAGAGACGCAGACCTTTACACCGATGGTAGCAGTTATGTCCGGGATGGAATAAGGTATGCGGGAGCAGCAGTTGTTACGGGCCAAAAAAGAAATTATCTGGCACAGGGCTTTGCCCAGAGGCTCATCAGCCCAAAAAGCAGAAATCATTGCAGTAACAACAGGCATTGAGATGGACAGAAGAAGGAAAACGGGTAAACATTTACACGGACAGCCATTATGCTTTTGCTACAGTACATGTGCATGGACAGATATACAAACAAAGGGATTTTTAACTTCAGATGGGAAAGACTATCAAAAATAAACAAGAAATCCTTCAATTATGGAGGCTATCTGGTTACCAGATAAACTGGCTATTATCCACTGGCCTGGACACCGTAAAGACAATAGCCCCCAGACCCAAGGTAATAACTTGGCCGATCAAACAGCCAGGGAAATAGCCCTTGGGGAGTCAAAATGTCAAAACTATTCTTAAACTCTCTCAAATTGCCCCAAATCTCCAGTTAAAATTGAGGAAGAAACTCCTTCATACACTACTGAAGAGATAAACTTATACTCCTCTATGGGAGCCCAACAAAACTGTCACGGCTGGTGGACTCTCCCAGATGGGAAAATTTGCATGCCTAAGCTTTTAAAAAGAAAGTGGTTAACTGATCTTCATCAGGCGATGCATTTATCCCCCAAGAAGACTCAGAACTAATTTTCACCCCACGTTTGGTTCCGGGACACCGAGGGATACTCCAGAACATTTCAAATCGCTGCATGACATGTACACACAGGTAAATGCTAAAAAGAACCATCTTCCACAGGGAAACAGAAGTCAAGGTACTGTACCTGGTAAATTTTGGAAATTGGACTTTACTGAAATTAAACCAGGACTATATAGATATAAATACTTGTTAGTCTTTGTTGAAACTGTCTCAGGCTGGGTAGAAGCCTTTCCTACTCGAACAGAAACAAACACAAATAGTAGTTAAAAAACTAATAACTGAGATTGTTCCTAGATTTGGCCTTCCTCTAACTTTGGGGTCTGACAATGGCCCGGCCTTCACGGCCAAATTATCTCAAAATTAATTTCAAGAGCCCTAAATATAAAATTGGAAATTACATTATATGTACCATCCTCAAAGTTCAGGAAAGATAAAAAAGATAAATAAAACATTAAAGAAAACTTTGACTAAATTAATACTTGAGACTGGTGGTAACTGGGTTGATCTCCTGCCTTTTGCTCTCTTAAGGGCCCGTTGCACTCCTTACCGGGAAAAATTTACCCCTTATGAAATAATTTATGGGCGGCCACCGCCTTTGGTTCCCAGAGTACACCAAGATCTGGTGGGAGACATTCCAATCTCAAAAACACTCAAAGGGCTACAAACTAATCATAGATAAGATCTTTCCCCAGGTCCAGGCTGCTCAGCCCGTTGGACACAGACTGCCCGATCATTCATTCCAACCAGGCGATGCTGTGCTGATACGACGTTTGAGAACTAACAGCCTTGAGCCCAGGTGGAAGGGCCCTTACATCGTGATTTCTCCGCACTCCTACTGCCGTCAAAGTTGCTGGTATTCCTGCCTGGATCCATCACTCACAGCTAAAGAAGGCACCTACAGAAACCACGGAGGAAGAACCCACTGGAAGAAAATCCAGCAGCCAGAGGTGGAAAGTGACTGAGCGTGGGCCTTTTAAAGTTAAAATTACTAAGGTTTAATATTTTGTCACTAGATTCTTATTGCTTTTTCCCCTGTTATTATAAGCATTATGCTAATAATTTTTGCCTGTTAGAGTATACATGTATCCTTGGGGTTTTAGCCATGATGGCCTCAACAAACCTTGTACCCCATCTATAGCCCAAGAAGGACCTGCTATTGCAGGATCTCCACTAATACTAAATTGTACTTACTCTTGTCAAGATCCAGTAATTGGCCCTAATCAAATGGTATAAAGATAACCAAGAAATTTTTTTAGTCAGATATTCAGGGAGGGACCATAGAGAAAATCTTACAGACCAATCTCGAAGAGATAAATATAAATTTTGAAATCTATAATAAATACTCTGCTCACCCTCAAGATTCAGGACAGTATTCCTGTACTAAGCTAAAAAAAAAAGGGGCCCCAATAGATACTGTTTATTCAAAAGCTACTTTAAAGGTAGATGTTTCTGTGAGTCCCCTAAATTCTGTAACTACTCAAAATTTTTGGTTACAATTGGCTGTTGACACTATAGACAAAAGTTTCCTTCTGTGTACAAGAAGGAAACTTTCCATCCATCAATTGCTAGCTAACAATCTTATAGGTCTATCTATAAAAATATACTGACTATGTTAAAGTCACTGGTGATAGAACAACGCAGCAAGACTGGCCAGTATACCATGCAGAGCCAGCTTTGCCAGCTTCACTGGTTATTCAAAAGCATTGTTTATGCATAGATTGCATCCTTCCCCGATCCCCCCCCCCCAATTGTTCTACTATTGAGCAAAATATCTCCCTACCCAATGGCAAACGGACTGCCAACAGGATGGGTTTTTTCTCTGTAATAAAGCAACTTTCCAGGCTTTGCCTACAAACTTTTCTGGGATCTGTTTTTCTATTGGACGGATCTTTCCGTTACTGCCATCTCTGACAGCTCCCCACCGAATGGTCCAAAGTCTGCCCTCCAACTGCGATGACAATTTTAATCCTCCTAGACCCACTAGACACTGGCAATTGCAGCAGCTTTTCTTTTGCCACTTCCGGGTCTAGTTGTAGAAATACAAAGAGAAATCACAAAATTAGCCTGTAGTTTTTTAGCAAAAACAGCTAACCTTACTGCACAAGTTTTTTGACAGAAATTAAATCAAGAGATAAAAAAACTTCAAACCTCAATGTTACAAAAATAGAGCGGTTATTGATTTTCTTTTATTGAAAAAAAAACAAAAAAACATCACTTGGGTTGCCAACAATTCCCAACATGTGCTGTTTTAATGTTACAGATTATTCTAACGTTATCCAACAACAGGTAGATGAGATAAGGGACAGGAGATTAACAAAATTAAACAAAAACGAGTAATTCTTGGTTACGGGCTTGGGAGATTGGTTTCCATGGTTAACTTCTCTCTTAGGTCCTATAATTTGTATCCTTTCTCTTACTAGTTATTGTCCCATGTGTTATTAACTATATGCTCATCCGGTTTATTGGCTGCAATTTAATTCTATTATGTACCATTGATAAAATTAGCCTATATGATTACTCCCTTTCAAAGATTTAAAAAGTAAAAAAAAAAAAAAAAAAAAAAAAGGGGGGAATGATAAACCAGCCTAATTCCATCTTAAGACTGGGGAGCCATCCTGTCAAAAAGTTATGAAAAGCCCACTTCAGTTTTCTATGAAATGCTAGGATTCTTATTTTTGGCTTGAGCTTATTGTCTGGCATTCATTCCCAGGCCTTGAGCTCGCTCAGGCCTGGCTGTCCTTGACCAGATAACAACTCTCTCTCTCTCTCAAACTAACGGTGCCTCATAAACTTTTGATGTGGGTTTAACTATTACTCCCCTTTTTTTCTTGAAATGCAATGCCCCCATGTAGATATTAGTTTGCTACTTGCTTTAAATTACACCTGTCTGACCTTGTTAGCTGTAAGTTCCCAAGATTTTCTGTAACATCTTTAAACTATAAAAAAACCTTGTCTTCCCGGAGAGCGGCGCTGACCACCCAAGGCCCAGTGTTTGAGAGGGGCAGCCCTGGCCAGCTCTCTTTATATGTATTAACAATATAAAACTTGCTTTAATCTAAAATTAGAGTTGGTGGTCTTTTCTTTGCGTCTTGGATCAACAAAACCATTGAGAAATTAAACTAACAACACGCGTTTTCAGGCATTTTCGCCTAATCAGTGTAAACATCCAATAGGCTCTAAACAAAAAAAACCCGTGATGGTGGGATGACCAAATTTGGGAGCCATGAGGGGCCCATGAGATATAATCATTTTCTCAGAGTTTTCATTGAAATACACAAAGAAACCTAGTGCCCAGAAGCTAAGAAACAGGGAATTATTTCCAATTCGCTAAAACGCTTTTCTGTGAGTTTGAAACTCTTTTGCTACCTAGTGATTCAGTGTTTGAGGTACTTGAACCAGGATAGAAGCACAGTGGTGCTCTTGTGATCTGAAGTGTTTTTCTGCGTTTTCAAAGTTCTAGCATTAACCATTGAGGAATTAAACTAACAGGCGTTTTCTGTCAAATTTTGCCTAATCAGGGTAAATATCCAATAGTCACTCTAAACAAAATACACGTGATGGTGGGATGACCAAACTTGGGGAGCCATGAGGGGCACATGATCGAAGAATCATTTTTTCAGA
>JAKELJ010000023.1:135543-192471 GCA_025594165.1 Tamias sibiricus | reverse complement strand
CCTATTGGATGTTTACCCTGATTAGGCGAATTTCACTGAAAATGCCTGTTAGATTAATTTCTCAATGGTTAATGCTAGAACTTTGCAAACGCAGAAAAGCACTTATGATCACAAGAGCACACTGTGCTTCTCTCCTGGTTCAAGTATCTCAAAGCTGAATCACAAGGTAGCAAAAGAGTTTCAAACTCACAGAAAAGCGTTTTAGCCAACTGGAAATTATTCCATGTTTCTTAGCTTCTGGGCACTAGGTTTCTTTGTGTATATCAATGAAACTCTGAAAAAATGATTCTCTCATGTGCCCCTCATGGCTCCCCAAGTTTGGTCATCCCACCATCACTCGTATTTTGTTTAGAGCCTATTGGATATTTACCCTGATTAGGCAAATTTGACAGAAAACGCCTGTTAGTTTAATTCCTCAATGGTTAATGCTAGAACTTTGAAAACGCAGAAAAAACACTTCAGATCACAAAGAGCACACTGTGCTTCTATCCTGGTTCAAGTACCTCAACACTGAATCACTAGGTAGCAAAAGAGTTTCAAACTCACAGAAAAGCGTTTTAGCGAATTGGAAATAATTCCCTGTTTCTTAGCTTCTGGGCACTAGGTTTCTTTGTGTATTTCAATGAAACTCTGAGAAAATGATTATCTCATGGGCCCCTCATGGCTCCCCAAATTTGGTCATCCCACCATCACGGGTTTTTTGTTTAGAGCCTATTGGATGTTTACCCTGATTAGGCAAAAGTGCCTGAAAACGCGTGTTAGTTTAATTTTTCAATGGTTAATGCTATAACTTTCAAAAGGTAGAAAAGCATGTCAGATCACAAGAGCACACTGTGCTTCTCTCTTGTTTGAAGAATCTCAAAGCTGAATCACTAGGTAGCAAAAGAGTTTCAAACTCACAGAAAAGCATTTTAGCCAAGTGGGAATAATCCCATGTTCCTTAGCTTCTGGGTACTAGGTTTCTTTGTGTATTTCAATGAAACTCTGAAAAATGATTCTCTCTTGTGCCCCTCATGGCTCCCCAAATTAGGTCATCACCACCATCGTGGGTTTTTTGTTTAGAACCATATGGATATTTACTCTGATTAGGTGAATTTCACTGAAAATGCCTGTTACTTTAATTCCTCAATGGTTAATGCTAGAACTTTGCAAAAGCAGAAAAGCACTTCAGATCACAAGAGCACACTGTGCTTCTCTCCTGGTTCAAGTATCTCAAAGCTGAATCACTAGGTAGCAAAAGAGTTTCAAACTCACAGAAAAGCGTTTTATCCAACTCGAAATAATCCCATGTTTCTTAGCTTCTTGGTACTAGGTTTCTATGTGTATTTCAATGAAACTCTGACAAAATGATTCTCTCTTGGGCCCCCCATGGCTTCCCAAATTTGATCATCCTACCATCACAGGTTTTTTTTTTTAGAGCATATTGGATATTTACCCTCATTAGGTGAATTTCACTAAAATGCCTGTTAGTTTAATTTCACAATGGTTAATGCTAGAAATTTGCAAACACAGAAAAGCACTTCAGATCACAAGAGCACACTGTGCTTCTCTCTTGGTTCAAGTACCTCCATGCTGAATCACTAGGTAGCAAAAGAGTTTCAAACTCACAGAAAAGCGTTTTAGCCAACTGGAAATAATTCCATGTTTCTTAGCTTCTGGGCACTAGGTTTCTTTGTGTATTTCAATGAAATTCTGAAAAAATGATTCTCTCTTGTGCCCTCATGGCTCCCTAAATTAGGTCATCCCACCATCACGGGTTTTTAGTTTAGAACCATAAGGATGTTTACTCTGATTAGGTGAATTTCACTGAAAATGCATGTTATTTTAATTTCTCAATGGTTAATGCTAGAACTTTGTAAACGCAGAAAAGCACATCAGATCACAAGAGCACACTGTGCTTCTCTCCTGGTTCAAGTATCTCAAAGCTGAATCACTAGGTAGCAAAAGAGTTTCAAACTCACAGAAAAGCATTTTAGCCAACTGGAAATAATTCCATGTTTCTTAGCTTCTGGGCACTAGGTTTCTTTGTGTATATCAATGAAACTCTGAAAAAAATGATTCTCTCATGTGCCCCTCATGGCTCCACAAGTTTGGTCATCCCACCATCACGTGTATTTTGTTTAGAGCCTATTGGATGTTTACCCTGATTAGGCGAATTTCACTGAAAATGCCTGTTAGTTTAATTTCTCAATGGTTAATGCTAGAACTTTGCAAATGCAGAAAAGCACTTATGATCACAAGAGCACACTGTGCTTCTCTCCTGGTTCAAGTATCTCAAAGCTGAATCACAAGGTAGCAAAAGAGTTTCAAACTCACAGAAAAGCGTTTTAGCCAACTGGAAATTATTCCATGTTTCTTAGCTTCTGGGCACTAGGTTTCTTTGTGTATATCAATGAAACTCTGAAAAAATGATTCTCTCATGTGCCCCTCATGGCTCCCCAAGTTTGGTCATCCCACCATCACGTGTATTTTGTTTAGAGCCTATTGGATATTTACCCTGATTAGGCAAATTTGACAGAAAACGCCTGTTAGTTTAATTCCTCAATGGTTAATGGTAGAACTTTGAAAATGCAGAACAGCAGTTTAGTTCACAAGAGCACATGTGCTTCTCTCCTGGTTCACATATCTCAAAACTGAATCGCTTCATAGCAAAACAGTTTCAAACTTACAGAAAAGCAATTAAGCGAACTAGAAATAATTGCCTGTTTCTTAGCTCTTGGGCACGAGGTTTATTTGTGTATTTCAATGAAACTGTGAAAAAATGATTCTCTCATGTGCCCCTCAAGGATACCCAAGTTTGGTCATCCCACCATCACGCGTGTTTTGTTTGCAGTCCATTGGATGTTTACCCTGATTAGGCGAATTTGACTGAAAAACGCCTGTTAGATTAATTTCTCAATGGTTAATGCTAGAACTTTGAAACCGCAGAAAAAGCACTTCAGATCACAAAAGCACACAGTGCTTCTCTCCTGGTTCAAGAATCTCAAAGCTGAATCACTAGGTAGCAAAAGAGTTTCAAACTCACAGAAAAGCGTTTTAGCCAACTGGAAATAATTCCATGTTTCTTAGCTTCTGGGCACTAGGATTCTTTGTTTATTTCAATGAAACTCTGACCAAATGCTTCTCTCATGTGCCCCTCATGGCTCCCAAATTAGGTCATCCAACCATCACGGGTTTTTTGTTTAGAGCCTATTGGATGTTTACCCTGATTAGGCGAATTTCACTGAAAATGCCTGTTAGTTTAATTTCTCAATGGTTAATGCTAGAACTTTGCAAACGCAGAAAAAGCACTTCAGACCACAAGAGCACACTGTGCTTCTCTCCTGGTTCAAGTATCTCAAAGCTGAATCACTAGGTAGCAAAAGAGTTTCAAACTCACAGAAAAGCGTTTTAGCCAACTGGAAATAATTCCATGTTTCTTAGCTTCTGGGTACTAGGATTCTTTGTGTATTTCAATGAAACTCTGACCAAATGATTGTCTCATGTGCCCCTCATGGCTCCCCAAATTTGGTCATCCCACCATCATGGGTGTTTTGTTTGCAGTCCATTGGATGTTTACCCTGATTAGGCGAATTTGACTGAAAACGCCTGTTAGTTTATTTTCTCAATGGTTAATGCTAGAACTTTGAAAACGCAGAAAAGCACTTCAGATCACAAAAGCACACTGTGCTTCTCTCCTGGTTCAAGTATCTCAAAGCTGAATCACTAGGTAGCAAAAGAGTTTCAAACTCTCAGAAAAGCGTTTTAGCCAACTGGAAATAATCCCATGTTTCTTAGCTTCTTGGTACTCGGTTTCTATGTGTATTTTAATGAAACTCTGACAAAATGATTCTCTCTTGGGCCCTGCATGGCTCCCCAAATTTGGTCATCCCACCATCACGGGTTTTTTTTTTTTAGAGCCTATTGGATGTTTACCCTCATTAGGTGAATTTCACTGAAAATGCCTGTTAGTTTAATTTCTCAATGGTTAATGCTAGAACTTTGAAAATGCAGAAAACCACTTCAGATCACAAGAGCACACTGTGCTTCTCTCCTGTTTCAAGAATCTCAAAGCTGAATCACTAGGTAGCAAAAGAGTTTCAAACTCACAGAAAAGCGTTTTAGCCAACTGGAAATAATTCCATGTTTCTTAGCTTCTGGGCACTAGGTTTCTTTGTGTATTTCAATGAAACTCTGAGAAAATGATTCTCTTTTGTGCCCCTCATGGCTCCCCAAGTTTGGTCATCCCACCATCACGGGTTTTTTGTTTAGAGCCTATTGGATGTTTACCCTGATTAGGCGAATTTCACTGAAAATGCCTGTTAGATTAATTTCTCAATGGTTAATGCTAGAACTTTGCAAACGCAGAAAAGCACTTATGATCACAAGAGCACACTGTGCTTCTCTCCTGGTTCAAGTATCTCAAAGCTGAATCACAAGGTAGCAAAAGAGTTTCAAACTCACAGAAAAGCGTTTTAGCCAACTGGAAATTATTCCATGTTTCTTAGCTTCTGGGCACTAGGTTTCTTTGTGTATATCAATGAAACTCTGAAAAAAATGATTCTCTCATGTGCCCCTCATGGCTCCCCAAGTTTGGTCATCCCACCATCACGCGTATTTTGTTTAGAGCCTATTGGATATTTACCCTGATTAGGCAAATTTGACAGAAAACGCCTGTTAGTTTAATTCCTCAATGGTTAATGCTAGAACTTTGAAAACGCAGAAAAACACTTCAGATCACAAGAGCACACTGTGCTTCTATCCTGGTTCAAGTACCTCAACACTGAATCACTAGGTAGCAAAAGAGTTTCAAACTCACAGAAAAGCGTTTTAGCGAATTGGAAATAATTCCCTGTTTCTTAGCTTCTGGGCACTAGGTTTCTTTGTGTATTTCAATGAAACTCTGAGAAAATGATTATCTCATGGGCCCCTCATGGCTCCCCAAATTTGGTCATCCCACCATCACGGGTTTTTTGTTTAGAGCCTATTGGATGTTTACCCTGATTAGGCGAAAGTGCCTGAAAACGCGTGTTAGTTTAATTTTTCAATGGTTAATGCTAGAACTTTCAAAAGGTAGAAAAGCATGTCAGATCACAAGAGCACACTGTGCTTCTCTCTTGTTTGAAGAATCTCAAAGCTGAATCACTAGGTAGCAAAAGAGTTTCAAACTCACAGAAAAAGCATTTTAGCCAAGTGGGAATAATCCCATGTTCCTTAGCTTCTGGGTACTAGGTTTCTTTGTGTATTTCAATGAAACTCTGAAAAAATGATTCTCTCTTGTGCCCCTCATGGCTCCCCAAATTAGGTCATCCCACCATCGTGGGTTTTTAGTTTAGAACCATATGGATATTTACTCTGATTAGGTGAATTTCACTGAAAATGCCTGTTACTTTAATTCCTCAATGGTTAATGCTAGAACTTTGCAAAAGCAGAAAAGCACTTCAGATCACAAGAGCACACTGTGCTTCTCTCCTGGTTCAAGTATCTCAAAGCTGAATCACTAGGTAGCAAAAGAGTTTCAAACTCACAGAAAAGCGTTTTATCCAACTCGAAATAATCCCATGTTTCTTAGCTTCTTGGTACTAGGTTTCTATGTGTATTTCAATGAAACTCTGACAAAATGATTCTCTCTTGGGCCCCCCATGGCTTCCCAAATTTGATCATCCTACCATCACAGGTTTTTTTTTTTTTAGAGCATATTGGATATTTACCCTCATTAGGTGAATTTCACTGAAATGCCTGTTAGTTTAATTTCACAATGGTTAATGCTAGAAATTTGCAAACACAGAAAAGCACTTCAGATCACAAGAGCACACTGTGCTTCTCTCTTGGTTCAAGTACCTCCATGCTGAATCACTAGGTAGCAAAAGAGTTTCAAACTCACAGAAAAGCGTTTTAGCCAACTGGAAATAATTCCATGTTTCTTAGCTTCTGGGCACTAGGTTTCTTTGTGTATTTCAATGAAATTCTGAAAAAATGATTCTCTCTTGTGCCCCTCATGGCTCCCTAAATTAGGTCATCCCACCATCACGGGTTTTTAGTTTAGAACCATAAGGATGTTTACTCTGATTAGGTGAATTTCACTGAAAATGCATGTTATTTTAATTTCTCAATGGTTAATGCTAGAACTTTGTAAACGCAGAAAAGCACATCAGATCACAAGAGCACACTGTGCTTCTCTCCTGGTTCAAGTATCTCAAAGCTGAATCACTAGGTAGCAAAAGAGTTTCAAACTCACAGAAAAGCATTTTAGCCAACTGGAAATAATTCCATGTTTCTTAGCTTCTGGGCACTAGGTTTCTTTGTGTATATCAATGAAACTCTGAAAAAATGATTCTCTCATGTGCCCCTCATGGCTCCACAAGTTTGGTCATCCCACCATCACGTGTATTTTGTTTAGAGCCTATTGGATGTTTACCCTGATTAGGCGAATTTCACTGAAAATGCCTGTTAGTTTAATTTCTCAATGGTTAATGCTAGAACTTTGCAAATGCAGAAAAGCACTTAAGATCACAAGAGCACACTGTGCTTCTCTCCTGGTTCAAGTATCTCAAAGCTGAATCACAAGGTAGCAAAAGAGTTTCAAACTCACAGAAAAGCGTTTTAGCCAACTGGAAATTATTCCATGTTTCTTAGCTTCTGGGCACTAGGTTTCTTTGTGTATATCAATGAAACTCTGAAAAAATGATTCTCTCATGTGCCCCTCATGGCTCCCCAAGTTTGGTCATCCCACCATCACGTGTATTTTGTTTAGAGCCTATTGGATATTTACCCTGATTAGGCAAATTTGACAGAAAACGCCTGTTAGTTTAATTCCTCAATGGTTAATGGTAGAACTTTGAAAATGCAGAACAGCAGTTTAGTTCACAAGAGCACATGTGCTTCTCTCCTGGTTCACATATCTCAAAACTGAATCGCTTCATAGCAAAACAGTTTCAAACTTACAGAAAAGCAATTAAGCGAACTAGAAATAATTGCCTGTTTCTTAGCTCTTGGGCACGAGGTTTAATTGTGTATTTCAATGAAACTGTGAAAAAATGATTCTCTCATGTGCCCCTCAAGGATACCCAAGTTTGGTCATCCCACCATCACGCGTGTTTTTTGTTTGCAGTCCATTGGATGTTTACCCTGATTAGGCGAATTTGACTGAAAACGCCTGTTAGATTAATTTCTCAATGGTTAATGCTAGAACTTTGAAACCGCAGAAAAGCACTTCAGATCACAAAAGCACACAGTGCTTCTCTCCTGGTTCAAGAATCTCAAAGCTGAATCACTAGGTAGCAAAAGAGTTTCAAACTCACAGAAAAGCGTTTTAGCCAACTGGAAATAATTCCATGTTTCTTAGCTTCTGGGCACTAGGATTCTTTGTTTATTTCAATGAAACTCTGACCAAATGCTTCTCTCATGTGCCCCTCATGGCTCCCCAAATTAGGTCATCCAACCATCACGGGTTTTTTGTTTAGAGCCTATTGGATGTTTACCCTGATTAGGCGAATTTCACTGAAAATGCCTGTTAGTTTAATTTCTCAATGGTTAATGCTAGAACTTTGCAAACGCAGAAAAGCACTTCAGACCACAAGAGCACACTGTGCTTCTCTCCTGGTTCAAGTATCTCAAAGCTGAATCACTAGGTAGCAAAAGAGTTTCAAACTCACAGAAAAGCGTTTTAGCCAACTGGAAATAATTCCATGTTTCTTAGCTTCTGGGTACTAGGATTCTTTGTGTATTTCAATGAAACTCTGACCAAATGATTGTCTCATGTGCCCCTCATGGCTCCCCAAATTTGGTCATCCCACCATCATGGGTGTTTTGTTTGCAGTCCATTGGATGTTTACCCTGATTAGGCGAATTTGACTGAAAACGCCTGTTAGTTTATTTTCTCAATGGTTAATGCTAGAACTTTGAAAACGCAGAAAAGCACTTCAGATCACAAAAGCACACTGTGCTTCTCTCCTGGTTCAAGTATCTCAAAGCTGAATCACTAGGTAGCAAAAGAGTTTCAAACTCACAGAAAAGCATTTTAGCCAACTGGAAATTATTCCATGTTTCTTAGCTTCTGGGCACTAGGTTTCTTTGTGTATTTCAATGAAACTCTGAGAAAATGATTCTCTTTTGTGCCCCTCATGGCTCCCCAAGTTTGGTCATCCCACCATCACGGGTTTTTTGTTTAGAGCCTATTGGATATTTACACTGATTAGGCGAAAATGCCTGAAAACGCGTGTTAGTTTAATTTCTCAATGGTTAATGCTAGAACTTTCAAAAGGTAGAAAAGCATGTCAGATCACAAGAGCACACTGTGCTTTTCTCTTGTTTGAAGAATCTCAAAGCTGAATCACTAGGTAGCAAAAGAGTTTCAAACTCACAGAAAAGCGTTTTAGCCAAGTGGGAATAATCCCATGTTCCTTAGCTTCTGGGTACTAGGTTTCTTTGTGTATTTCAATGAAACTCTGAAAAAATGATTCTCTCTTGTGCCCCTCATGGCTCCCCAATTAGGTCATCCCACCATCGTGGGTTTTTTAGTTTAGAACCATATGGATGTTTACTCTGATTAGGTGAATTTCACTGAAAATGCATGTTATTTTAATTTCTCAATGGTTAATGCTAGAACTTTGTAAACGCAGAAAAGCACATCAGATCACAAGAGCACACTGTGCTTCTCTCCTGGTTCAAGTATCTCAAAGCTGAATCACTAGGTAGCAAAAGAGTTTCAAACTCTCAGAAAAGCATTTTAGCCAACTGGAAATAATCCCATGTTTCTTAGCTTCTTGGTACTCGGTTTCTATGTGTATTTTAATGAAACTCTGACAAAATGATTCTCTCTTGGGCCCCGCATGGCTCCCCAAGTTTGGTCATTCCACCATCACGGGTTTTTTTTAGAGCCTATTGGATGTTTACCCTCATTAGGTGAATTTCACTGAAAATGCCTGTTAGTTTAATTTCTCAATGGTTAATGCTAGAACTTTGAAAACGCAGAAAACCACTTCAGATCACAAGAGCACACTGTGCTTCTCTCCTGTTTCAAGAATCTCAAAGCTGAATCACTAGGTAGCAAAAGAGTTTCAAACTCACAGAAAAGCGTTTTAGCCAACTGGAAATAATTCCATGTTTCTTAGCTTCTGGGCACTAGGTTTCTTTGTGTATTTCAATGAAACTCTGAGAAAATGATTCTCTTTTGTGCCCCTCATGGCTCCCCAAGTTTGGTCATCCCACCATCACGGGTTTTTTGTTTAGAGCCTATTGGATGTTTACCCTGATTAGGCGAATTTCACTGAAAATGCCTGTTAGATTAATTTCTCAATGGTTAATGCTAGAACTTTGCAAACGCAGAAAAGCACTTATGATCACAAGAGCACACTGTACTTCTCTCCTGGTTCAAGTATCTCAAAGCTGAATCACAAGGTAGCAAAAGAGTTTCAAACTCACAGAAAAGCCTTTTAGCCAACTGGAAATTATTCCATGTTTCTTAGCTTCTGGGCACTAGGTTTCTTTGTGTATATCAATGAAACTCTGAAAAAATGATTCTCTCATGTGCCCCTCATGGCTCCCCAAGTTTGGTCATCCCACCATCACGTGTATTTTGTTTAGAGCCTAATGGATATTTACCCTGATTAGGCAAATTTGACAGAAAACGCCTGTTAGTTTAATTCCTCAATGGTTAATGCTAGAACTTTGAAAACGCAGAAAAACACTTCAGATCACAAGAGCACACTGTGCTTCTATCCTGGTTCAAGTACCTCAACACTGAATCACTAGGTAGCAAAAGAGTTTCAAACTCACAGAAAAGCGTTTTAGCGAATTGGAAATAATTCCCTGTTTCTTAGCTTCTGGGCACTAGGTTTCTTTGTGTATTTCAATGAAACTCTGAGAAAATGATTATCTCATGGGCCCCTCATGGCTCCCCAAATTTGGTCATCCCACCATCACGGGTTTTTTGTTTAGAGCCTATTGGATGTTTACCCTGATTAGGCGAAAATGCCTGAAAACGCGTGTTAGTTTAATTTTTCAATGGTTAATGCTAGAACTTTCAAAAGGTAGAAAAGCATGTCAGATCACAAGAGCACACTGTGCTTTTCTCTTGTTTGAAGAATCTCAAAGCTGAATCACTAGGTAGCAAAAAGAGTTTCAAACTCACAGAAAAGCATTTTAGCCAACTGGAAATTATTCCATGTTTCTTAGCTTCTGGGCACTAGGTTTCTTTGTGTATTTCAATGAAACTCTGAGAAAATGATTCTCTTTTGTGCCCCTCATGGCTCCCCAAGTTTGGTCATCCCACCATCACGGGTTTTTTGTTTAGAGCCTATTGGATATTTACACTGATTAGGCGAAAATGCCTGAAAACGCGTGTTAGTTTAATTTCTCAATGGTTAATGCTAGAACTTTCAAAAGGTAGAAAAGCATGTCAGATCACAAGAGCACACTGTGCTTTTCTCTTGTTTGAAGAATCTCAAAGCTGAATCACTAGGTAGCAAAAGAGTTTCAAACTCACAGAAAAGCATTTTAGCCAAGTGGGAATAATCCCATGTTCCTTAGCTTCTGGGTACTAGGTTTCTTTGTGTATTTCAATGAAACTCTGAAAAAATGATTCTCTCTTGTGCCCCTCATGGCTCCCCAAATTAGGTCATCCCACCATCGTGGGTTTTTAGTTTAGAACCATATGGATGTTTACTCTGATTAGGTGAATTTCACTGAAAATGCATGTTATTTTAATTTCTCAATGGTTAATGCTAGAACTTTGTAAACGCAGAAAAGCACATCAGATCACAAGAGCACACTGTGCTTCTCTCCTGGTTCAAGTATCTCAAAGCTGAATCACTAGGTAGCAAAAGAGTTTCAAACTCTCAGAAAAGCATTTTAGCCAACTGGAAATAATCCCATGTTTCTTAGCTTCTTGGTACTCGGTTTCTTGTGTATTTCAATGAAACTCTGACAAAATGATTCTCTCTTGGCCCCGCATGGCTCCCCAAGTTTGGTCATTCCACCATCACGGGTTTTTTGTTTAGAGCCTATTGGATGTTTACCCTGATTAGGCGAATTTCACTGAAAATGCCTGTTAGTTTTAATTTCTCAATGGTTAATGCTAGAACTTTGCAAACGCAGAAAAGCACTTATGATCACAAGAGCACACTGTGCTTCTCTCCTGGTTCAAGTATCTCAAAGCTGAATCACAAGGTAGCAAAAGAGTTTCAAACTCACAGAAAAGCCTTTTAGCCAACTGGAAATTATTCCATGTTTCTTAGCTTCTGGGCACTAGGTTTCTTTGTGTATATCAATGAAACTCTGAAAAAAATGATTCTCTCATGTGCCCCTCATGGCTCCCCAAGTTTGGTCATCCCACCATCACGTGTATTTTGTTTAGAGCCTATTGGATATTTACCCTGATTAGGCAAATTTGACAGAAAACGCCTGTTAGTTTAATTCCTCAATGGTTAATGCTAGAACTTTGAAAACGCAGAAAAACACTTCAGATCACAAGAGCACACTGTGCTTCTCTCCTGGTTCAAGTACCTCAAACACTGAATCACTAGGTAGCAAAAGAGTTTCAAACTCACAGAAAAGCGTTTTAGCGAATTGGAAATAATTCCCTGTTTCTTAGCTTCTGGGCACTAGGTTTCTTTGTGTATTTCAATGAAATTCTGAAACTCTGAGAAAAATGATTATCTCATGGGCCCCTCATGGCTCCCCAAATTTGGTCATCCCACCATCACGGGTTTTTTGTTTAGAGCCTATTGGATGTTTACCCTGATTAGGCGAATTTGACAGAAATCGCCTGTTAGTTTAATTCCTCAATGGTTAATGCTAGAACTTTGAAAACGCAGAAAAGCACTTCAGATCACAAGAGCACACTGTGCTTCTCTCCAGGTTCAAGTATCTAAAATCTGAATCACTAGGTAGCAAAAGAATTTCAAACTCACAGAAAAGCGGTTTTAGCCACCTGGAAATAATCCCATGTTTCTTAGCTTCATGGTAATAGGTTTCTATGTGTATTTCAATGAAACTCTGACAAAATAATTCTCTCTTGGGCCCCGCATGGCTCCGCAAATTTGGTCATCCCACCATCACGTGTTTTTTTTTTTTAGAGCCTATTGGATGTTTACCCTTATTAGGTGAATTTCACTGAAAATGCATGTTAGATTAATTTCTCAATGGTTAATGCTAGAAATTTGCAAACGCAGAAAAGCACTTCAGATCACAAGAGCACACTGTGCTTCTCTCCTGGTTCATGTACTTCCATGCTGAATCACTAGGTAGCAAAAGAGTTTCAAACTCACAGAAAAGCGTTTTAGCGATTTGGAAATAATTCCCTGTTTCCTAGCTTTTGGCCACTAGGTTTCTTTGTGTATTTCAATGAAACCTCTAAAAAAAATGATTATCTCATGGGCCCCTCATGGCTCCCCAAGTTTGGTCATCTCACCATCATGTGTTTTTTGTTTAGAGCCTATTGGATGTTTACCCTGATTAGGCGAAAATGCCTGAAAACGCTTGTTAGTTTAATTTCTCAATGGTTAATGCTAGAACTTTGAAAACGCAGAAAAAGCATGTCAGATCACAAGAGCACACTGTGCTTCTCTCCTGTTTCAAGTATCTCAAAGCTGAATCACCAGGTAAGAAAAGAGTTTTAAACTCACAGAAAAGCGTTTTAGCCAACTGGAAATAATCCCATGTTCCTTAGCTTATGGGTACTAGGTTTCTTTGTGTATTTCAATGAAACTCTGACAAAATGATACTCTCTTGTGCCCCTCATGCCTCCCTAAATTTGGTCATCCCACCATCACGGGTTTTTTGTTTAGAGCCTATTGGATATTTACCCTGATTACGCGAAATTGATAGAATACGCCTGCAAGATTAATTCCTCAATGGTTAATGCTAGAACTTTTAAAACGCAGAAAAGCACTTCAGATCACAAGAGCACACTATGCTTCTCTCCTGGTTCAAGTAAGTCAAAGCTGAATCACTAGGTAGCAAAAGAGTTTCAAACTCACAGAAAAGCGTTTTAGCGAATTGGAAATAATTCCCTGTTTCTTAGCTTCTGGCCACTAGGTTTCTTTGTGTATTTCAATGAAACTCTGAGAAAATGATTATCTCATGGGCCCCTCATGGCTCCCCAAGTTTGGTCATCCCACCATCACGTGTTTTTTGATTAAAGCCTATTGGATGTTTATCCTGATTAGGCGAAAATGAATGAAAACGCGTGTTAGTTTAATTTCTCAATGGTTAATGCTAGAACTTTCAAAAGGTAGAAAAGCATGTCAGATCACAAGAGCACACTGTGCTTCTCTCTTGTTTCAAGTATCTCAAAGCTGAATCACTAGGTAGCAAAAGAGTTTCAAACTCACAGGAAAGCGTTTTTTAGCCAACTGGAAATAATCCCATGTTTCTTAGCTTCATTGTACTAGGTTTCTATGTGTATTTCAATGAAACTCTGACAAAATGATTCTCTCTTGGGCCCCACATGGCTTCCCAAATTTGGTCATTCCACCATCATGGGTTTTTTTTTTTTAGAGCCTATTGGATGTTTACCCTCATTAGGTGAATTTCACTGAAAATGCATGTTAGTTTAATTGCTCAATGGTTAATGCTAGAACTTTGCAAAAGCAGAAAAGCACTTCAGATCACAAGAGCACACTGTGCTTCTATCCTGGTTCAAGTATCTCAAAGCTGAATCATTAGGTAGCCAAAGAGTTTCAAACTCACAGAAAAGCGTTTTAGCCAACTGGAAATAATTCCATGTTTCTTAGCTTCTGGGCACTAGGTTTCTTTGTGTATTTCAATGAAACTCTGAAAAAATTATTATTATCTCATGGGCCCCTCATGGCTCCCCAAGTTTGGTCATCCCACCATCACGTGTTTTTTGATTAAAGCCTATTGGATGTTTACCCTGATTAGGCGAAAATGCCTGAAAACCCCTGTTAGTTTAATTCCACAGTGGTTGATGCCAGGACTTTTAAAATGGAGGAAAGCACTTTACTTCACAAGAGCACACTGTGCCTCTCTCCTGGTTCAAGTATCTCAAAGCTGAATCACTAGGTAGCAAAAGAGTTTCAAACTCACAGAAAAGCGTTTTAGCCAACTGGAAATAATCCCATGTTTCTTAGCTTCTTGGTACTAGGTTTCTATGTGTATTTCAATGAAACTCTGACAAAATGATTCTCTCCTGGGCCCCCCATGGCTCCCAAATTTAATCATCCTACCATCACAGGTTTTTTTTTTTAGAGCATATTGGATATTTACCCTCATTAGGTGAATTTCACTGAAATGCCTGTTAGTTTAATTTCACAATGGTTAATGCTAGAAATTTGCAAACGCAGAAAAGCACTTCAGATCACAAGAGCACACTGTGCTTCTCTCTTGGTTCAAGTACCTCCATGCTGAATCACTAGGTAGCAAAAGAGTTTCAAACTCACAGAAAAGCGTTTTAGCCAACTGGAAATAATTCCATGTTTCTTAGCTTCTGGGCACTAGGTTTCTTTGTGTATTTCAATGAAACTCTGAAAAAATGATTCTCTCTTGTGCCCCTCATGGCTCCCCAAATTAGGTCATCCCACCATCATGGGTTTTTAGTTTAGAACCATATGGATGTTTACTCTGATTAGGTGAATTTCACTGAAAATGCATGTTATTTTAATTTCTCAATGGTTAATGCTAGAACTTTGTAAACGCAGAAAAACACTTCAGATCACAAGAGCACACTGTGCTTCTATCCTGGTTCAAGTACCTCAACACTGAATCACTAGGTAGCAAAAGAGTTTCAAACTCACAGAAAAGCATTTTAGCCAACTGGAAATAATTCCATGTTTCTTAGCTTCTGGGCACTAGGTTTCTTTGTGTATATCAATGAAACTCTGAAAAAATGATTCTCTCATGTGCCCCTCATGGCTCCACAAGTTTGGTCATCCCACCATCACGTGTATTTTGTTTAGAGCCTATTGGATGTTTACCCTGATTAGGCGAATTTCACTGAAAATGCCTGTTAGTTTAATTTCTCAATGGTTAATGCTAGAACTTTGCAAATGCAGAAAAGCACTTAAGATCACAAGAGCACACTGTGCTTCTCTCCTGGTTCAAGTATCTCAAAGCTGAATCACAAGGTAGCAAAAGAGTTTCAAACTCACAGAAAAGCGTTTTAGCCAACTGGAAATTATTCCATGTTTCTTAGCTTCTGGGCACTAGGTTTCTTTGTGTATATCAATGAAACTCTGAAAAAATGATTCTCTCATGTGCCCCTCATGGCTCCCCAAGTTTGGTCATCCCACCATCACGTGTATTTTGTTTAGAGCCTATTGGATATTTACCCTGATTAGGCAAATTTGACAGAAAACGCCTGTTAGTTTAATTCCTCAATGGTTAATGGTAGAACTTTGAAAATGCAGAACAGCAGTTTAGTTCACAAGAGCACATGTGCTTCTCTCCTGGTTCACATATCTCAAAACTGAATCGCTTCATAGCAAAACAGTTTCAAACTTACAGAAAAGCAATTAAGCGAACTAGAAATAATTGCCTGTTTCTTAGCTCTTGGGCACGAGGTTTAATTGTGTATTTCAATGAAACTGTGAAAAAATGATTCTCTCATGTGCCCCTCAAGGATACCCAAGTTTGGTCATCCCACCATCACGCGTGTTTTGTTTGCAGTCCATTGGATGTTTACCCTGATTAGGCGAATTTGACTGAAAACGCCTGTTAGATTAATTTCTCAATGGTTAATGCTAGAACTTTGAAACCGCAGAAAAGCACTTCAGATCACAAAAGCACACAGTGCTTCTCTCCTGGTTCAAGAATCTCAAAGCTGAATCACTAGGTAGCAAAAGAGTTTCAAACTCACAGAAAAGCGTTTTAGCCAACTGGAAATAATTCCATGTTTCTTAGCTTCTGGGCACTAGGATTCTTTGTTTATTTCAATGAAACTCTGACCAAATGCTTCTCTCATGTGCCCCTCATGGCTCCCCAAATTAGGTCATCCAACCATCACGGGTTTTTTGTTTAGAGCCTATTGGATGTTTACCCTGATTAGGCGAATTTCACTGAAAATGCCTGTTAGTTTAATTTCTCAATGGTTAATGCTAGAACTTTGCAAACGCAGAAAAAGCACTTCAGACCACAAGAGCACACTGTGCTTCTCTCCTGGTTCAAGTATCTCAAAGCTGAATCACTAGGTAGCAAAAGAGTTTCAAACTCACAGAAAAGCGTTTTAGCCAACTGGAAATAATTCCATGTTTCTTAGCTTCTGGGTACTAGGATTCTTTGTGTATTTCAATGAAACTCTGACCAAATGATTGTCTCATGTGCCCCTCATGGCTCCCCAAATTTGGTCATCCCACCATCATGGGTGTTTTGTTTGCAGTCCATTGGATGTTTACCCTGATTAGGCGAATTTGACTGAAAACGCCTGTTAGTTTATTTTCTCAATGGTTAATGCTAGAACTTTGAAAACGCAGAAAAGCACTTCAGATCACAAAAGCACACTGTGCTTCTCTCCTGGTTCAAGTATCTCAAAGCTGAATCACTAGGTAGCAAAAGAGTTTCAAACTCACAGAAAAGCATTTTAGCCAACTGGAAATTATTCCATGTTTCTTAGCTTCTGGGCACTAGGTTTCTTTGTGTATTTCAATGAAACTCTGAGAAAATGATTCTCTTTTGTGCCCCTCATGGCTCCCCAAGTTTGGTCATCCCACCATCACGGGTTTTTTGTTTAGAGCCTATTGGATATTTACACTGATTAGGCGAAAATGCCTGAAAACGCGTGTTAGTTTAATTTCTCAATGGTTAATGCTAGAACTTTCAAAAGGTAGAAAAGCATGTCAGATCACAAGAGCACACTGTGCTTTTCTCTTGTTTGAAGAATCTCAAAGCTGAATCACTAGGTAGCAAAAGAGTTTCAAACTCACAGAAAAGCGTTTTAGCCAAGTGGGAATAATCCCATGTTCCTTAGCTTCTGGGTACTAGGTTTCTTTGTGTATTTCAATGAAACTCTGAAAAAATGATTCTCTCTTGTGCCCCTCATGGCTCCCCAAATTAGGTCATCCCACCATCGTGGGTTTTTAGTTTAGAACCATATGGATGTTTACTCTGATTAGGTGAATTTCACTGAAAATGCATGTTATTTTAATTTCTCAATGGTTAATGCTAGAACTTTGTAAACGCAGAAAAGCACATCAGATCACAAGAGCACACTGTGCTTCTCTCCTGGTTCAAGTATCTCAAAGCTGAATCACTAGGTAGCAAAAGAGTTTCAAACTCTCAGAAAAGCATTTTAGCCAACTGGAAATAATCCCATGTTTCTTAGCTTCTTGGTACTCGGTTTCTATGTGTATTTTAATGAAACTCTGACAAAATGATTCTCTCTTGGGCCCCGCATGGCTCCCCAAGTTTGGTCATTCCACCATCACGGGTTTTTTGTTTAGAGCCTATTGGATGTTTACCCTGATTAGGCGAATTTCACTGAAAATGCCTGTTAGTTTAATTTCTCAATGGTTAATGCTAGAACTTTGCAAACGCAGAAAAGCACTTATGATCACAAGAGCACACTGTGCTTCTCTCCTGGTTCAAGTATCTCAAAGCTGAATCACAAGGTAGCAAAAGAGTTTCAAACTCACAGAAAAGCCTTTTAGCCAACTGGAAATTATTCCATGTTTCTTAGCTTCTGGGCACTAGGTTTCTTTGTGTATATCAATGAAACTCTGAAAAAATGATTCTCTCATGTGCCCCTCATGGCTCCCCAAGTTTGGTCATCCCACCATCACGTGTATTTTGTTTAGAGCCTATTGGATATTTACCCTGATTAGGCAAATTTGACAGAAAACGCCTGTTAGTTTAATTCCTCAATGGTTAATGCTAGAACTTTGAAAACGCAGAAAAACACTTCAGATCACAAGAGCACACTGTGCTTCTCTCCTGGTTCAAGTACCTCAACACTGAATCACTAGGTAGCAAAAGAGTTTCAAACTCACAGAAAAGCGTTTTAGCGAATTGGAAATAATTCCCTGTTTCTTAGCTTCTGGGCACTAGGTTTCTTTGTGTATTTCAATGAAACTCTGAGAAAATGATTATCTCATGGGCCCCTCATGGCTCCCCAAATTTGGTCATCCCACCATCACGGGTTTTTTGTTTAGAGCCTATTGGATGTTTACCCTGATTAGGCGAATTTGACAGAAAACGCCTGTTAGTTTAATTCCTCAATGGTTAATGCTAGAACTTTGAAAACGCAGAAAAGCACTTCAGATCACAAGAGCACACTGTGCTTCTCTCCAGGTTCAAGTATCTCAAAATCTGAATCACTAGGTAGCAAAAGAATTTCAAACTCACAGAAAAGCGTTTTAGCCACCTGGAAATAATCCCATGTTTCTTAGCTTCATGGTAATAGGTTTCTATGTGTATTTCAATGAAACTCTGACAAAATAATTCTCTCTTGGGCCCCGCATGGCTCCGCAAATTTGGTCATCCCACCATCACGTGTTTTTTTTTTTTTAGAGCCTATTGGATGTTTACCCTTATTAGGTGAATTTCACTGAAAATGCATGTTAGATTAATTTCTCAATGGTTAATGCTAGAAATTTGCAAACGCAGAAAAGCACTTCAGATCACAAGAGCACACTGTGCTTCTCTCCTGGTTCATGTACTTCAAAGCTGAATCACTAGGTAGCAAAAGAGTTTCAAACTCACAGAAAAGCGTTTTAGCGATTGGGAAATAATTCCCTGTTTCCTAGCTTTTGGCCACTAGGTTTCTTTGTGTATTTCAATGAAACTCTAAAAAAATGATTATCTCATGGCCCCTCATGGCTCCCCAAGTTTGGTCATCTCACCATCATGTGTTTTTTGTTTAGAGCCTATTGGATGTTTACCCTGATTAGGCGAAAATTGCCTGAAAACGCCTGTTAGTTTAATTTCTCAATGGTTAATGCTAGAACTTTGAAAACGCAGAAAAGCATGTCAGATCACAAGAGCACACTGTGCTTCTCTCCTGGTTTCAAGTATCTCAAAGCTGAATCACCAGGTAAGAAAAGAGTTTCAAACTCACAGAAAAGCGTTTTAGCCAACTGGAAATAATCCCATGTTCCTTAGCTTCTGGGGTACTAGGTTTCTTTGTGTATTTCAATGAAACTCTGACAAAATGATACTCTCTTGTGCCCCTCATGGCTCCCTAAATTTGGTCATCCCACCATCACGGGTTTTTTGTTTAGAGCCTATTGGATATTTACCCTGATTACGCGAATTTGATAGAAAACGCCTGCAAGATTAATTCCTCAATGGTTAATGCTAGAACTTTGCAAAAACGCAGAAAAGCACTTCAGATCACAAGAGCACACTGTGCTTCTCTCCTGGTTCAAGTAAGTCAAAGCTGAATCACTAGGTAGCAAAAGAGTTTCAAACTCACAGAAAAGCGTTTTAGCGAATTGGAAATAATTCCCTGTTTCTTAGCTTCTGGCCACTAGGTTTCTTTGTGTATTTCAATGAAACTCTGAGAAAATGATTATCTCATGGGCCCCTCATGGCTCCCCAAGTTTGGTCATCCCACCATCACGTGTTTTTTGATTAAAGCCTATTGGATGTTTACCCTGATTAGGCGAAAATTTGAATGAAAACGCGTGTTAGTTTAATTTCTCAATGGTTAATGCTAGAACTTTCAAAAGGTAGAAAAGCATGTCAGATCACAAGAGCACACTGTGCTTCTCTCTTGTTTCAAGTATCTCAAAGCTGAATCACTAGGTAGCAAAAGAGTTTCAAACTCACAGAAAAGCGTTTTTAGCCAACTGGAAATAATCCCATGTTTCTTAGCTTCTTGGGCACTAGGTTTCTATGTGTATTTCAATGAAACTCTGACAAAATGATTCTCTCTTGGGCCCCTCACATGGCTTCCCAAATTTGGTCATCCCACCATCACGGGTTTTTTTTTTAGAGCCTATTGGATGTTTACCCTCATTAGGCGAAAATTTCACTGAAAATGCCTGTTAGTTTAATTGCTCAATGGTTAATGCTAGAACTTTGCAAAAGCAGAAAAGCACTTCAGATCACAAGAGCACACTGTGCTTCTATCCTGGTTCAAGTATCTCAAAGCTGAATCACTAGGTAGCAAAAGAGTTTCAAACTCACAGAAAAGCGTTTTAGCCAACTGGAAATAATTCCATGTTTCTTAGCTTCTGGGCACTAGGTTTCTTTGTGTATTTCAATGAAACTCTGAAAAAATGATTATCTCATGGGCCCCTCATGGCTCCCCAAGTTTGGTCATCCCACCATCACGTGTTTTTTGATTAAAGCCTATTGGATGTTTACCCTGATTAGGCGAATTTGACTGAAAACGCCTGTTAGTTTAATTCCTCAATGGTTAATGCTAGAACTTTGAAAATGGAGAAAAAGCACTTCAGATCACAAGAGCACACTGTGCTTCTCTCCTGGTTCAAGTATCTCAAAGCTGAATCACTAGGTAGCAAAAGAGTTTCAAACTCACAGAAAAGCGTTTTAGCCAACTGGAAATAATCCCATGTTTCTTAGCTTCTTGGTACTAGGTTTCTATGTGTATTTCAATGAAACTCTGACAAAATGATTCTCTCTTGGGCCCCCATGGCTCCCCAAAATTTGGTCATCCACCATCACGGTTTTTTTTTTTAGAGCCTATTGGATGTTTTACCCTGATTAGGTGAATTTCACTGAAAATGCCTGTTAGTTTAATTTCTCAATGGTTAATGCTAGAACTTTGCAAATGCAGAAAAGCACTTCATGATCACAAGAGCACACTGTGCTTCTCTCCTGGTTCAAGTATCTCAAAGCTGAATCACAAGGTAGCAAAAGAGTTTCAAACTCACAGAAAAGCGTTTTAGCCAACTGGAAATAATTCCATGTTTCTTAGCTTCTGGGCACTAGGTTTCTTTGTGTATTTCAATGAAACTCTGAAAAAATGATTCTCTCTTGTGCCCCTCATGGCTCCCCAAGTTTGGTCATCCCACCATCACGTGTTTTTTTTTATAAAGCCTATTGGATGTTTACCCTGATTAGGCGAAAATTGACTGAAAACCCCTGTTAGTTTAATTCCTCAGTGGTTAATGCTAGGACTTTTAAAATGCAGAAAGCACTTTATTCACAAGAGCACACTGTGCCTCTCTCCTGGTTCAAGTATCTCAAAGCTGAATCACTAGGTAGCAAAAGAGTTTCAAACTCACAGAAAAGCGTTTTAGCCAACTGGAAATAATCCCATGTTTCTTAGCTTCTTGGTACTAGGTTTCTTGTGTATTTCAATGAAACTCTGACAAAATGATTCTCTCCTGGGCCCCCCATGGCTCCTAAAATTTAATCATCCTACCATCACAGGTTTTTTTTTTTTAGAGCATATTGGATATTTACCCTCATTAGGTGAATTTCACTGAAAATGCCTGTTAGTTTAATTTCACAATGGTTAATGCTAGAAATTTGCAAACGCAGAAAAGCACTTCAGATCACAAGAGCACACTGTGCTTCTCTCTTGGTTCAAGTATCTCCATGCTGAATCACTAGGTAGCAAAAGAGTTTCAAACTCACAGAAAAGCGTTTTAGCCAACTGGAAATAATTCCATGTTTCTTAGCTTCTGGGCACTAGGTTTCTTTGTGTATTTCAATGAAACTCTGAAAAAATGATTCTCTCTTGTGCCCCTCATGGCTCCCCAAATTAGGTCATCCCACCATCATGGGTTTTTAGTTTAGAACCATATGGATGTTTACTCTGATTAGGTGAATTTCACTGAAAATGCATGTTATTTTAATTTCTCAATGGTTAATGCTAGAACTTTGTAAACGCAGAAAAACACTTCAGATCACAAGAGCACACTGTGCTTCTATCCTGGTTCAAGTACCTCAACACTGAATCACTAGGTAGCAAAAGAGTTTCAAACTCACAGAAAAGCGTTTTAGCGAATTGGAAATAATTATCTGTTTCTTAGCTTCTGGGCACTAGGTTTCTTTGTGTATTTCAATGAAACTCTGAGAAAATGATTATCTCATAGGCCCCTCATGGCTCCCCAAATTTGGTCATCCCACCATCACGGTTTTTTGTTTAGAGCCTATTGGATGTTTACCCTGATTAGGCGAAAATGCCTGAAAACGCGTGTTAGTTTAATTTTTCAATGGTTAATGCTAGAACTTTCAAAAGGTAGAAAAGCATGTCAGATCACAAGAGCACACTGTGCTTCTCTCTTGTTTGAAGAATCTCAAAGCTGAATCACTAGGTAGCAAAAGAGTTTCAAACTCACAGAAAAGCGTTTTAGCCAAGTGGAAATAATCCCATGTTCCTTAGCTTCTGGGTACTAGGTTTCTTTGTGTATTTCAATGAAACTCTGAAAAAATGATTCTCTCTTGTGCCCCTCATGGCTCCCCAAATTAGGTCATCCCACCATCGTGGGTTTTTTGTTTAGAGCCATATGGATATTTACTCTGATTAGGTGAATTTCACTGAAAATGCCTGTTACTTTAATTCCTCAATGGTTAATGCTAGAACTTTGCAAAAGCAGAAAAGCACTTCAGATCACAAGAGCACACTGTGCTTCTCTCCTGGTTCAAGTATCTCAAAGCTGAATCACTAGGTAGCAAAAGAGTTTCAAACTCACAGAAAAGCGTTTTATCCAACTCGAAATAATCCCATGTTTCTTAGCTTCTTGGTACTAGGTTTCTATGTGTATTTCAATGAAACTCTGACAAAATGATTCTCTCTTGGGCCCCCCATGGCTTCCCAAATTTGATCATCCTACCATCACAGGTTTTTTTTTTTTAGAGCATATTGGATATTTACCCTCATTAGGTGAATTTCACTGAAATGCCTGTTAGTTTAATTTCACAATGGTTAATGCTAGAAATTTGCAAACACAGAAAAGCACTTCAGATCACAAGAGCACACTGTGCTTCTCTCTTGGTTCAAGTACCTCCATGCTGAATCACTAGGTAGCAAAAGAGTTTCAAACTCACAGAAAAGCGTTTTAGCCAACTGGAAATAATTCCATGTTTCTTAGCTTCTGGGCACTAGGTTTCTTTGTGTATTTCAATGAAATTCTGAAAAAATGATTCTCTTTTGTGCCCCTCATGGCTCCCTAAATTAGGTCATCCCACCATCACGGATTTTTAGTTTAGAACCATAAGGATGTTTACTCTGATTAGGTGAATTTCACTGAAAATGCATGTTATTTTAATTTCTCAATGGTTAATGCTAGAACTTTGTAAACACAGAAAAGCACATCAGATCACAAGAGCACACTGTGCTTCTCTCCTGGTTCAAGTATCTCAAAGCTGAATCACTAGGTAGCAAAAGAGTTTCAAACTCACAGAAAAGCATTTTAGCCAACTGGAAATAATTCCATGTTTCTTAGCTTCTGGGCACTAGGTTTCTTTGTGTATATCAATGAAACTCTGAAAAAATGATTCTCTCATGGGCCCCTCATGGCTCCACAAGTTTGGTCATCCCACCATCACGTGTATTTTGTTTAGAGCCTATTGGATGTTTACCCTGATTAGGCGAATTTCACTGAAAATGCCTGTTAGTTTAATTTCTCAATGGTTAATGCTAGAACTTTGCAAATGCAGAAAAGCACTTATGATCACAAGAGCACACTGTGCTTCTCTCCTGGTTCAAGTATCTCAAAGCTGAATCACAAGGTAGCAAAAGAGTTTCAAACTCACAGAAAAGCGTTTTAGCCAACTGGAAATTATTCCATGTTTCTTAGCTTCTGGGCACTAGGTTTCTTTGTGTATATCAATGAAACTCTGAAAATATGATTCTCTCATGTGCCCCTCATGGCTCCCCAAGTTTGGTCATCCCACCATCACGTGTATTTTGTTTAGAGCCTATTGGATATTTACCCTGATTAGGCAAATTTGACAGAAAACGCCTGTTAGTTTAATTCCTCAATGGTTAATGGTAGAACTTTGAAAATGCAGAACAGCAGTTTAGTTCACAAGAGCACATGTGCTTCTCTCCTGGTTCACATATCTCAAAACTAAATCGCTTCATAGCAAAACAGTTTCAAACTTACAGAAAAGCAATTAAGCGAACTAGAAATAGTTGCCTGTTTCTTAGCTCTTGGGCACGAGGTTTAATTGTGTATTTCAATGAAACTGTGAAAAAATGATTCTCTCATGTGCCCCTCAAGGATACCCAAGTTTGGTCATCCCACCATCACGCGTGTTTTGTTTGCAGTCCATTGGATGTTTACCCTGATTAGGCGAATTTGACTGAAAACGCCTGTTAGATTAATTTCTCAATGGTTAATGCTAGAACTTTGAAACCGCAGAAAAGCACTTCAGATCACAAAAGCACACAGTGCTTCTCTCCTGGTTCAAGAATCTCAAAGCTGAATCACTAGGTAGCAAAAGAGTTTCAAACTCACAGAAAAGCGTTTTAGCCAACTGGAAATAATTCCATGTTTCTTAGCTTCTGGGCACTAGGATTCTTTGTTTATTTCAATGAAACTCTGACCAAATGCTTCTCTCATGTGCCCCTCATGGCTCCCCAAATTAGGTCATCCAACCATCACGGGTTTTTTGTTTAGAGCCTATTGGATGTTTACCCTGATTAGGCGAATTTCACTGAAAATGCCTGTTAGTTTAATTTCTCAATGGTTAATGCTAGAACTTTGCAAATGCAGAAAAGCACTTATGATCACAAGAGCACACTGTGCTTCTCTCCTGGTTCAAGTATCTCAAAGCTGAATCACAAGGTAGCAAAAGAGTTTCAAACTCACAGAAAAGCGTTTTAGCCAACTGGAAATTATTCCATGTTTCTTAGCTTCTGGGCACTAGGTTTCTTTGTGTATATCAATGAAACTCTGAAAATATGATTCTCTCATGTGCCCCTCATGGCTCCCCAAGTTTGGTCATCCCACCATCACGTGTATTTTGTTTAGAGCCTATTGGATATTTACCCTGATTAGGCAAATTTGACAGAAAACGCCTGTTAGTTTAATTCCTCAATGGTTAATGCTAGAACTTTGAAAATGCAGAACAGCAGTTTAGTTCACAAGAGCACATGTGCTTCTCTCCTGGTTCACATATCTCAAAACTGAATCGCTTCATAGCAAAACAGTTTCAAACTTACAGAAAAGCAATTAAGCGAACTAGAAATAGTTGCCTGTTTCTTAGCTCTTGGGCACGAGGTTTAATTGTGTATTTCAATGAAACTGTGAAAAAATGATTCTCTCATGTGCCCCTCAAGGATACCCAAGTTTGGTCATCCCACCATCACGCGTGTTTTGTTTGCAGTCCATTGGATGTTTACCCTGATTAGGCGAATTTGACTGAAAACGCCTGTTAGATTAATTTCTCAATGGTTAATGCTAGAACTTTGAAAACCGCAGAAAAGCACTTCAGATCACAAAAGCACACAGTGCTTCTCTCCTGGTTCAAGAATCTCAAAGCTGAATCACTAGGTAGCAAAAGAGTTTCAAACTCACAGAAAAGCGTTTTAGCCAACTGGAAATAATTCCATGTTTCTTAGCTTCTGGGCACTAGGATTCTTTGTTTATTTCAATGAAACTCTGACCAAATGCTTCTCTCATGTGCCCCTCATGGCTCCCCAAATTAGGTCATCCAACCATCACGGGTTTTTTGTTTAGAGCCTATTGGATGTTTACCCTGATTAAACGAATTTCACTGAAAATGCCTGTTAGTTTAATTTCTCAATGGTTAATGCTAGAACTTTGCAAACGCAGAAAAGCACTTCAGACCACAAGAGCACACTGTGCTTCTCTCCTGGTTCAAGTATCTCAAAGCTGAATCACTAGGTAGCAAAAGAGTTTCAAACTCACAGAAAAGCGTTTTAGCCAACTGGAAATAATTCCATGTTTCTTAGCTTCTGGGTACTAGGATTCTTTGTGTATTTCAATGAAACTCTGACCAAATGATTGTCTCATGTGCCCCTCATGGCTCCCCAATTTGGTCATCCCACCATCATGGGTGTTTTGTTTGCAGTCCATTGGATGTTTACCCTGATTAGGCGAATTTGACTGAAAACGCCTGTTAGTTTATTTTCTCAATGGTTAATGCTAGAACTTTGAAAACGCAGAAAAGCACTTCAGATCACAAAAGCACACTGTGCTTCTCTCCTGGTTCAAGTATCTCAAAGCTGAATCACTAGGTAGCAAAAGAGTTTCAAACTCACAGAAAAGCGTTTTAGCCAACTGGAAATAATCCCATGTTTCTTAGCTTCTTGGTACTCGGTTTCTATGTGTATTTTAATGAAACTCTGACAAAATGATTCTCTCTTGGGCCCCTGCATGGCTCCCCAAATTTGGTCATCCCACCATCACGGGTTTTTTTTTTAGAGCCTATTGGATGTTTACCCTCATTAGGTGAATTTCACTGAAAATGCCTGTTAGTTTAATTTCTCAATGGTTAATGCTAGAACTTTGAAAACGCAGAAAACCACTTCAGATCACAAGAGCACACTGTGCTTCTCTCCTGTTTCAAGAATCTCAAAGCTGAATCACTAGGTAGCAAAAGAGTTTCAAACTCACAGAAAAGCCTTTTAGCCAACTGGAAATAATTCCATGTTTCTTAGCTTCTGGGTACTAGGTTTCTTTGTGTATTTCAATGAAACTCTGACAAAATGATACTCTCTTGTGCCCCTCATGCCTCCCTAAATTTGGTCATCCCACCATCACGGGTTTTTTGTTTAGAGCCTATTGGATATTTACCCTGATTAGGCGAAATTGATAGAATACGCCTGCAAGATTAATTCCTCAATGGTTAATGCTAGAACTTTTAAAACGCAGAAAAGCACTTCAGATCACAAGAGCACACTATGCTTCTCTCCTGGTTCAAGTAAGTCAAAGCTGAATCACTAGGTAGCAAAAGAGTTTCAAACTCACAGAAAAGCGTTTTAGCGAATTGGAAATAATTCCCTGTTTCTTAGCTTCTGGCCACTAGGTTTCTTTGTGTATTTCAATGAAACTCTGAGAAAATGATTATCTCATGGGCCCCTCATGGCTCCCCAAGTTTGGTCATCCCACCATCACGTGTTTTTTGATTAAAGCCTATTGGATGTTTATCCTGATTAGGCGAAAATGAATGAAAACGCGTGTTAGTTTAATTTCTCAATGGTTAATGCTAGAACTTTCAAAAGGTAGAAAAGCATGTCAGATCACAAGAGCACACTGTGCTTCTCTCTTGTTTCAAGTATCTCAAAGCTGAATCACTAGGTAGCAAAAGAGTTTCAAACTCACAGGAAAGCGTTTTTAGCCAACTGGAAATAATCCCATGTTTCTTAGCTTCATTGTACTAGGTTTCTATGTGTATTTCAATGAAACTCTGACAAAATGATTCTCTCTTGGGCCCCACATGGCTCCCCAAATTTGGTCATTCCACCATCATGGGTTTTTTTTTTTTAGAGCCTATTGGATGTTTACCCTCATTAGGTGAATTTCACTGAAAATGCATGTTAGTTTAATTGCTCAATGGTTAATGCTAGAACTTTGCAAAAGCAGAAAAGCACTTCAGATCACAAGAGCACACTGTGCTTCTATCCTGGTTCAAGTATCTCAAAGCTGAATCATTAGGTAGCCAA
This sequence comes from Tamias sibiricus, assembly GCA_025594165.1. NCBI lineage: Eukaryota > Metazoa > Chordata > Mammalia > Rodentia > Sciuridae > Tamias > Tamias sibiricus. Next base: position 164,987 of record JAKELJ010000023.1, on the reverse strand, counting down.
AGAGTTTCAAACTCACAGAAAAGCGTTTTAGCCAACTGGAAATAATTCCATGTTTCTTAGCTTCTGGGCACTAGGTTTCTTTGTGTATTTCAATGAAACTCTGAAAAAATTATTATCTCATGGGCCCCTCATGGCTCCCCAAGTTTGGTCATCCCACCATCACGTGTTTTTTGATTAAAGCCTATTGGATGTTTACCCTGATTAGGCGAAAATGCCTGAAAACCCCTGTTAGTTTAATTCCACAGTGGTTGATGCCAGGACTTTTAAAATGGAGGAAAGCACTTTACTTCACAAGAGCACACTGTGCCTCTCTCCTGGTTCAAGTATCTCAAAGCTGAATCACTAGGTAGCAAAAGAGTTTCAAACTCACAGAAAAGCGTTTTAGCCAACTGGAAATAATCCCATGTTTCTTAGCTTCTTGGTACTAGGTTTCTATGTGTATTTCAATGAAACTCTGACAAAATGATTCTCTCTTGGGCCCCCATGGCTCCCCAAATTTAAACATCCTACCATCACAGGTTTTTTTTTTTAGAGCATATTGGATATTTACCCTCATTAGGTGAATTTCACTGAAATGCCTGTTAGTTTAATTTCACAATGGTTAATGCTAGAAATTTGCAAACGCAGAAAAGCACTTCAGATCACAAGAGCACACTGTGCTTCTCTCTTGGTTCAAGTACCTCCATGCTGAATCACTAGGTAGCAAAAGAGTTTCAAACTCACAGAAAAGCGTTTTAGCCAACTGGAAATAATTCCATGTTTCTTAGCTTCTGGGCACTAGGTTTCTTTGTGTATTTCAATGAAACTCTGAAAAAATGATTCTCTCTTGTGCCCCTCATGGCTCCCCAAATTAGGTCATCCCACCATCATGGGTTTTTAGTTTAGAACCATATGGATGTTTACTCTGATTAGGTGAAATTTCACTGAAAATGCATGTTATTTTAATTTCTCAATGGTTAATGCTAGAACTTTGTAAACGCAGAAAAACACTTCAGATCACAAGAGCACACTGTGCTTCTATCCTGGTTCAAGTACCTCAACACTGAATCACTAGGTAGCAAAAGAGTTTCAAACTCACAGAAAAGCGTTTTAGCGAATTGGAAATAATTATCTGTTTCTTAGCTTCTGGGCACTAGGATTCTTTGTGTATTTCAATGAAACTCTGACCAAATGATTGTCTCATGTGCCCCTCATGGCTCCCCAAATTTGGTCATCCCACCATCATGGGTTTTTTGTTTGCAGTCCATTGGATGTTTACCCTGATTAGGCGAATTTGACTGAAAACGCCTGTTAGTTTAGTTTCTCAATGGTTAATGCTAGAACTTTGAAAACGCAGAAAAGCACTTCAGATCACAAAAGCACACTGTGCTTCTCTCCTGGTTCAAGTATCTCAAAGCTGAATCACTAGGTAGCAAAAGAGTTTCAAACTCACAGAAAAGCGTTTTAGCCAACTGGAAATAATCCCATGTTTCTTAGCTTCTTGGTACTCGGTTTCTATGTGTATTTTAATGAAACTCTGACAAAATGATTCTCTCTTGGCCCTGCATGGCTCCCCAAATTTGGTCATCCCACATCACGGGTTTTTTTTTTTTTAGAGCCTATTGGATGTTTACCCTCATTAGGTGAATTTCACTGAAAATGCCTGTTAGTTTAATTTCTCAATGGTTAATGCTAGAACTTTGAAAACGCAGAAAAACACTTCAGATCACAAGAGCACACTGTGCTTCTCTCCTGGTTCAAGTATCTCAAAGCTGAATCACTAGGTAGCAAAAGAGTTTCAAACTCTCAGAAAAGCGTTTTAGCCAACTGGAAATAATCCCATGTTTCTTAGCTTCTTGGTACTCGGTTTCTATGTGTATTTTAATGAAACTCTGACAAAATGATTCTCTCTTGGGCCCTGCATGGCTCCCCAAATTTGGTCATCCCATCATCACGGGTTTTTTTTTTTTTTAGAGCCTATTGGATGTTTACCCTCATTAGGTGAATTTCACTGAAAATGCCTGTTAGTTTAATTTCTCAATGGTTAATGCTAGAACTTTGAAAACGCAGAAAACCACTTCAGATCACAAGAGCACACTGTGCTTCTCTCCTGTTTCAAGAATCTCAAAGCTGAATCACTAGGTAGCAAAAGAGTTTCAAACTCACAGAAAAGCGTTTTAGCCAACTGGAAATAATTCCATGTTTCTTAGCTTCTGGGCACTAGGTTTCTTTGTGTATTTCAATGAAACTCTGAGAAAATGATTCTCTTTTGTGCCCCTCATGGCTCCCCAAGTTTGGTCATCCCACCATCACGGGTTTTTTGTTTAGAGCCTATTGGATGTTTACCCTGATTAGGCGAATTTCACTGAAAATGCCTGTTAGATTAATTTCTCAATGGTTAATGCTAGAACTTTGCAAACGCAGAAAAGCACTTATGATCACAAGAGCACACTGTGCTTCTCTCCTGGTTCAAGTATCTCAAAGCTGAATCACAAGGTAGCAAAAGAGTTTCAAACTCACAGAAAAGCCTTTTAGCCAACTGGAAATTATTCCATGTTTCTTAGCTTCTGGGCACTAGGTTTCTTTGTGTATATCAATGAAACTCTGAAAAAATGATTCTCTCATGTGCCCCTCATGGCTCCCCAAGTTTGGTCATCCCACGATCACGTGTATTTTGTTTTAGAGCCTATTGGATATTTACCCTGATTAGGCAAATTTGACAGAAAACGCCTGTTAGTTTAATTCCTCAATGGTTAATGCTAGAACTTTGAAAACGCAGAAAAACACTTCAGATCACAAGAGCACACTGTGCTTCTATCCTGGTTCAAGTACCTCAACACTGAATCACTAGGTAGCAAAAGAGTTTCAACCTCACAGAAAAGCGTTTTAGCGAATTGGAAATAATTCCCTGTTTCTTAGCTTCTGGGCACTAGGTTTCTTTGTGTATTTCAATGAAACTCTGAGAAAATGATTATCTCATGGGCCCCTCATGGCTCCCCAAATTTGGTCATCCCACCATCACGGGTTTTTTGTTTAGAGCCTATTGGATGTTTACACTGATTAGGAGAAAATGCCTGAAAACGCGTGTTAGTTTAATTTCTCAATGGTTAATGCTAGAACTTTCAAAAGGTAGAAAAGCATGTCAGATCACAAGAGCACACTGTGCTTTTCTCTTGTTTGAAGAATCTCAAAGCTGAATCACTAGGTAGCAAAAGAGTTTCAAACTCACAGAAAAGCATTTTAGCCAACTGGAAATTATTCCATGTTTCTTAGCTTCTGGGCACTAGGTTTCTTTGTGTATTTCAATGAAACTCTGAGAAAATGATTCTCTTTTGTGCCCCTCATGGCTCCCCAAGTTTGGTCATCCCACCATCACGGGTTTTTTTGTTTAGAGCCTATTGGATATTTACACTGATTAGGCGAAAATGCCTGAAAACGCGTTAGTTTTTAATTTCTCAATGGTTAATGCTAGAACTTTCAAAAGGTAGAAAAGCATGTCAGATCACAAGAGCACACTGTGCTTTTCTCTGTTTGAAGAATCTCAAAGCTGAATCACTAGGTAGCAAAAGAGTTTCAAACTCACAGAAAAGCATTTTAGCCAAGTGGGAATAATCCCATGTTCCTTAGCTTCTGGGTACTAGGTTTCTTTGTGTATTTCAATGAAACTCTGAAAAAATGATTCTCTCTTGTGCCCCTCATGGCTCCCCAAATTAGGTCATCCCACCATCGTGGGTTTTTTTTTTTAGAACCATATGGATGTTTACTCTGATTAGGTGAATTTCACTGAAAATGCATGTTATTTTAATTTCTCAATGGTTAATGCTAGAACTTTGTAAATGCAGAAAAGCACATCAGATCACAAGAGCACACTGTGCTTCTCTCCTGGTTCAAGTATCTCAAAGCTGAATCACTAGGTAGCAAAAGAGTTTCAAACTCTCAGAAAAGCATTTTAGCCAACTGGAAATAATCCCATGTTTCTTAGCTTCTTGGTACTCGGTTTCTATGTGTATTTTAATGAAACTCTGACAAAATGATTCTCTCTTGGGCCCCGCATGGCTCCCCAAGTTTGGTCATTCCCACCATCACGGGTTTTTTGTTTAGAGCCTATTGGATGTTTACCCTGATTAGGCGAATTTCACTGAAAATGCCTGTTAGTTTAATTTCTCAATGGTTAATGCTAGAACTTTGCAAACGCAGAAAAGCACTTATGATCACAAGAGCACACTGTGCTTCTCTCCTGGTTCAAGTATCTCAAAGCTGAATCACAAGGTAGCAAAAGAGTTTCAAACTCACAGAAAAGCCTTTTAGCCAACTGGAAATTATTCCATGTTTCTTAGCTTCTGGGCACTAGGTTTCTTTGTGTATATCAATGAAACTCTGAAAAAATGATTCTCTCATGTGCCCCTCATGGCTCCCCAAGTTTGGTCATCCCACCATCACGTGTATTTTGTTTAGAGCCTATTGGATATTTACCCTGATTAGGCAAATTTGACAGAAAACGCCTGTTAGTTTAATTCCTCAATGGTTAATGCTAGAACTTTGAAAACGCAGAAAAACACTTCAGATCACAAGAGCACACTGTGCTTCTCTCCTGGTTCAAGTACTCAACACTGAATCACTAGGTAGCAAAAGAGTTTCAAACTCACAGAAAAGCGTTTTAGCGAATTGGAAATAATTCCCTGTTTCTTAGCTTCTGGGCACTAGGTTTCTTTGTGTATTTCAATGAAACTCTGAGAAAATGATTATCTCATGGGCCCCTCATGGCTCCCCAAATTTGGTCATCCCACCATCACGGGTTTTTTTGTTTAGAGCCTATTGGATGTTTACCCTGATTAGGCGAATTTGACAGAAATCGCCTGTTAGTTTAATTCCTCAATGGTTAATGCTAGAACTTTGAAAAACGCAGAAAAGCACTTCAGATCACAAGAGCACACTGTGCTTCTCTCCAGGTTCAAGTATCTAAAATCTGAATCACTAGGTAGCAAAAGAATTTCAAACTCACAGAAAAGCGTTTTAGCCACCTGGAAATAATCCCATGTTTCTTAGCTTCATGGTAATAGGTTTCTATGTGTATTTCAATGAAACTCTGACAAAATAATTCTCTCTTGGGCCCCGCATGGCTCCGCAAATTTGGTCATCCCACCATCACGTGTTTTTTTTTTTTAGAGCCTATTGGATGTTTACCCTTATTAGGTGAATTTCACTGAAAATGCATGTTAGATTAATTTCTCAATGGTTAATGCTAGAAATTTGCAAACGCAGAAAAGCACTTCAGATCACAAGAGCACACTGTGCTTCTCTCCTGGTTCATGTACTTCCATGCTGAATCACTAGGTAGCAAAAGAGTTTCAAACTCACAGAAAAGCGTTTTAGCGATTTGGAAATAATTCCCTGTTTCCTAGCTTTTGGCCACTAGGTTTCTTTGTGTATTTCAATGAACCTCTAAAAAAATGATTATCTCATGGGCCCCTCATGGCTCCCCAAGTTTGGTCATCTCACCATCATGTGTTTTTTGTTTAGAGCCTATTGGATGTTTACCCTGATTAGGCGAAAATGCCTGAAAACGCTTGTTAGTTTAATTTCTCAATGGTTAATGCTAGAACTTTGAAAACGCAGAAAAGCATGTCAGATCACAAGAGCACACTGTGCTTCTCTCCTGTTTCAAGTATCTCAAAGCTGAATCACCAGGTAAGAAAAGAGTTTTAAACTCACAGAAAAGCGTTTTAGCCAACTGGAAATAATCCCATGTTCCTTAGCTTATGGGTACTAGGTTTCTTTGTGTATTTCAATGAAACTCTGACAAAATGATACTCTCTTGTGCCCCTCATGCCTCCCTAAATTTGGTCATCCCACCATCACGGGTTTTTTGTTTAGAGCCTATTGGATATTTACCCTGATTATGCGAAATTGATAGAATACGCCTGCAAGATTAATTCCTCAATGGTTAATGCTAGAACTTTTAAAACGCAGAAAAGCACTTCAGATCACAAGAGCACACTATGCTTCTCTCCTGGTTCAAGTAAGTCAAAGCTGAATCACTAGGTAGCAAAAGAGTTTCAAACTCACAGAAAAGCGTTTTAGAAAATTGGAAATAATTCCCTGTTTCTTAGCTTCTGGCCACTAGGTTTCTTTGTGTATTTCAATGAAACTCTGAGAAAATGATTATCTCATGGGCCCCTCATGGCTCCCCAAGTTTGGTCATCCCACCATCACGTGTTTTTTGATTAAAGCCTATTGGATGTTTATCCTGATTAGGCGAAAATTAATGAAAACGCGTGTTAGTTTAATTTCTCAATGGTTATTGCTAGAACTTTCAAAAGGTAGAAAAGCATGTCAGATCACAAGAGCACACTGTGCTTCTCTCTTGTTTCAAGTATCTCAAAGCTGAATCACTAGGTAGCAAAAGAGTTTCAAACTCACAGGAAAGCGTTTTTAGCCAACTGGAAATAATCCCATGTTTCTTAGCTTCATTGTACTAGGTTTCTATGTGTATTTCAATGAAACTCTGACAAAATGATTCTCTCTTGGGCCCCACATGGCTCCCCAAATTTGGTCATTCCACCATCATGGGTTTTTTTTTTTTAGAGCCTATTGGATGTTTACCCTCATTAGGTGAATTTCACTGAAAATGCATGTTAGTTTAATTGCTCAATGGTTAATGCTAGAACTTTGCAAAAGCAGAAAAGCACTTCAGATCACAAGAGCACACTGTGCTTCTATCCTGGTTCAAGTATCTCAAAGCTGAATCATTAGGTAGCCAAAGAGTTTCAAACTCACAGAAAAGCGTTTTAGCCAACTGGAAATAATTCCATGTTTCTTAGCTTCTGGGCACTAGGTTTCTTTGTGTATTTCAATGAAACTCTGAAAAAATTATTATCTCATGGGCCCCCTCATGGCTCCCCAAGTTTGGTCATCCCACCATCACGTGTTTTTTTGATTAAAGCCTATTGGATGTTTACCCTGATTAGGCGAAAATGCCTGAAAAACCCCTGTTAGTTTAATTCCACAGTGGTTGATGCCAGGACTTTTAAAATGGAGGAAAGCACTTTACTTCACAAGAGCACACTGTGCTTCTCTCCTGTTTCAAGAATCTCAAAGCTGAATCACTAGGTAGCAAAAGAGTTTCAAACTCACAGAAAAGCGTTTTAGCCAACTGGAAATAATTCCATGTTTCTTAGCTTCTGGGCACTAGGTTTCTTTGTGTATTTCAATGAAACTCTGAGAAAATGATTCTCTTTTGTGCCCCTCATGGCTCCCCAAGTTTGGTCATCCCACCATCACGGGTTTTTTGTTTAGAGCCTATTGGATGTTTACCCTGATTAGGCGAATTTCACTGAAAATGCCTGTTAGATTAATTTCTCAATGGTTAATGCTAGAACTTTGCAAACGCAGAAAAGCACTTATGATCACAAGAGCACACTGTGCTTCTCTCCTGGTTCAAGTATCTCAAAGCTGAATCACAAGGTAGCAAAAGAGTTTCAAACTCACAGAAAAGCGTTTTAGCCAACTGGAAATTATTCCATGTTTCTTAGCTTCTGGGCACTAGGTTTCTTTGTGTATATCAATGAAACTCTGAAAAAATGATTCTCTCATGTGCCCCTCATGGCTCCCCAAGTTTGGTCATCCCACCATCACGTGTATTTTGTTTAGAGCCTATTGGATATTTACCCTGATTAGGCAAATTTGACAGAAAACGCCTGTTAGTTTAATTCCTCAATGGTTAATGCTAGAACTTTGAAAACGCAGAAAAACACTTCAGATCACAAGAGCACACTGTGCTTCTATCCTGGTTCAAGTACCTCAACACTGAATCACTAGGTAGCAAAAGAGTTTCAAACTCACAGAAAAGCGTTTTAGCGAATTGGAAATAATTCCCTGTTTCTTAGCTTCTGGGCACTAGGTTTCTTTGTGTATTTCAATGAAACTCTGAGAAAATGATTCTCTTTTGTGCCCCTCATGGCTCCCCAAATTTGGTCATCCCACCATCACGTGTATTTTGTTTAGAGCCTATTGGATGTTTACACTGATTAGGCGAAAATGCCTGAAAACGCGTGTTAGTTTAATTTCTCAATGGTTAATGCTAGAACTTTCAAAAGGTAGAAAAGCATGTCAGATCACAAGAGCACACTGTGCTTTTCTCTTGTTTGAAGAATCTCAAAGCTGAATCACTAGGTAGCAAAAGAGTTTCAAACTCACAGAAAAGCATTTTAGCCAACTGGAAATTATTCCATGTTTCTTAGCTTCTGGGCACTAGGTTTCTTTGTGTATTTCAATGAAACTCTGAGAAAATGATTCTCTTTTGTGCCCCTCATGGCTCCCCAAGTTTGGTCATCCCACCATCACGGGTTTTTTGTTTAGAGCCTATTGGATGTTTACACTGATTAGGCGAAAATGCCTGAAAACGCGTGTTAGTTTAATTTCTCAATGGTTAATGCTAGAACTTTCAAAAGGTAGAAAAGCATGTCAGATCACAAGAGCACACTGTGCTTTTCTCTTGTTTGAAGAATCTCAAAGCTGAATCACTAGGTAGCAAAAGAGTTTCAAACTCACAGAAAAGCGTTTTAGCCAAGTGGGAATAATCCCATGTTCCTTAGCTTCTGGGTACTAGGTTTCTTTGTGTATTTCAATGAAACTCTGAAAAAATGATTCTCTCTTGTGCCCCTCATGGCTCCCCAAATTAGGTCATCCCACCATCGTGGGTTTTTAGTTTAGAACCATATGGATGTTTACTCTGATTAGGTGAATTTCACTGAAAATGCATGTTATTTTAATTTCTCAATGGTTAATGCTAGAACTTTGTAAACGCAGAAAAGCACATCAGATCACAAGAGCACACTGTGCTTCTCTCCTGGTTCAAGTATCTCAAAGCTGAATCACTAGGTAGCAAAAGAGTTTCAAACTCACAGAAAAGCATTTTAGCCAACTGGAAATAATTCCATGTTTCTTAGCTTCTGGGCACTAGGTTTCTTTGTGTATTTCAATGAAACTCTGAGAAAATGATTCTCTTTTGTGCCCCTCATGGCTCCCCAAGTTTGGTCATCTCACCATCACGGGTTTTTTGTTTAGAGCCTATTGGATGTTTACACTGATTTGGCGAATTTCACTGAAAATGCCTGTTAGTTTAATTTCTCAATGGTTAATGCTAGAACTTTGCAAATGCAGAAAAGCACTTATGATCACAAGAGCACACTGTGCTTCCCTCCTGGTTCAAGTATCTCAAAGCTGAATCACAAGGTAACAAAAGAGTTTCAAACTCACAGAAAAGCATTTTAGCCAACTGGAAATTATTCCATGTTTCTTAGCTTCTGGGCACTAGGTTTCTTTGTGTATATCAATGAAACTCTGAAAAAATGATTCTCTCATGTGCCCCTCATGGCTCCCCAAGTTTGGTCATCCCACCATCACGTGTATTTTGTTTAGAGCCTATTGGATATTTACCCTGATTAGGCAAATTTGACAGAAATCGCCTGTTAGTTTAATTCCTCAATGGTTAATGCTAGAACTTTGAAAATGCAGAACAGCAGTTTAGTTCACAAGAGCACATGTGCTTCTCTCCTGGTTCACATATCTCAAAACTGAATCGCTTCATAGCAAAACAGTTTCAAAGTTACAGAAAAGCAATTAAGCGAACTAGAAATAATTGCCTGTTTCTTAGCTCTTGGGCACGAGGTTTAATTGTGTATTTCAATGAAATTGTGAAAAAATGATTCTCTCATGTGCCCCTCAAGGATACCCAAGTTTGGTCATCCCACCATCACGCGTGTTTTGTTTGCAGTCCATTGGATGTTTACCCTCATTAGGCGAATTTGACTGAAAACGCCTTTTAGATTAATTTCTCAATGGTTAATGCTAGAACTTTGAAAACGCAGAAAAGCACTTCAGATCACAAAAGCACACTGTGCTTCTCTCCTGGTTCAAGTATCTCAAAGCTGAATCACTAGGTAGCAAAAGAGTTTCAAACTCACAGAAAAGCATTTTAGCCAACTAGAAATAATTCCATGTTTCTTAGCTTCTGGGCACTAGGATTCTTTGTGTATTTCAATGAAACTCTGACCAAATGCTTCTCTCATGTGCCCCTCATGGCTCCCCAAATTTGGTCATCCCACCATCATGGGTGTTTTGTTTGCAGTCCATTGGATGTTTACCCTGATTAGGCGAATTTGACTGAAAACGCCTGTTAGTTTATTTTCTCAATGGTTAATGCTAGAACTTTCAAAAGGTAGAAAAGCATGTCAGATCACAAGAGCACACTGTGCTTTCTCTCTGTTTGAAGAATCTCAAAGCTGAATCACTAGGTAGCAAAAGAGTTTCAAACTCACAGAAAAGCGTTTTAGCCAAGTGGAAATAATACCATGTTCCTTAGCTTCTGGGTACTAGGTTTCTTTGTGTATTTCAATGAAACTCTGAAAAAATGATTCTCTCTTGTGCCCCTCATGGCTCCCCAAATTAGGTCATCCCACCATCGTGGGTTTTTTGTTTAGAGCCATATGGATATTTACTCTGATTAGGTGAATTTCACTGAAAATGCCTGTTACTTTAATTCCTCAATGGTTAATGCTAGAACTTTGCAAAAGCAGAAAAGCACTTCAGATCACAAGAGCACACTGTGCTTCTCTCCTGGTTCAAGTATCTCAAAGCTGAATCACTAGGTAGCAAAAGAGTTTCAAACTCACAGAAAAGCGTTTTATCCACCTGAAATAATCCCATGTTTCTTAGCTTCTTGGTACTAGGTTTCTATGTGTATTTCAATGAAACTCTGACAAAATGATTCTCTCTTGGGCCCCCCATGGCTTCCCAAATTTGATCATCCTACCATCACAGGTTTTTTTTTTTTAGAGCATATTGGATATTTACCCTCATTAGGTGAATTTCACTGAAATGCCTGTTAGTTTAATTTCACAATGGTTAATGCTAGAAATTTGCAAACACAGAAAAGCACTTCAGATCACAAGAGCACACTGTGCTTCTCTCTTGGTTCAAGTACCTCCATGCTGAATCACTAGGTAGCAAAAGAGTTTCAAACTCACAGAAAAGCGTTTTAGCCAACTGGAAATAATTCCATGTTTCTTAGCTTCTGGGCACTAGGTTTCTTTGTGTATTTCAATGAAATTCTGAAAAAATGATTCTCTCTTGTGCCCCTCATGGCTCCCTAAATTAGGTCATCCCACCATCACGGGTTTTTAGTTTAGAACCATAAGGATGTTTACTCTGATTAGGTGAATTTCACTGAAAATGCATGTTATTTTAATTTCTCAATGGTTAATGCTAGAACTTTGTAAACACAGAAAAGCACATCAGATCACAAGAGCACACTGTGCTTCTCTCCTGGTTCAAGTATCTCAAAGCTGAATCACTAGGTAGCAAAAGAGTTTCAAACTCACAGAAAAGCATTTTAGCCAACTGGAAATAATTCCATGTTTCTTAGCTTCTGGGCACTAGGTTTCTTTGTGTATATCAATGAAACTCTGAAAAATGATTCTCTCATGTGCCCCTCATGGCTCCACAAGTTTGGTCATCCCACCATCACGTGTATTTTGTTTAGAGCCTATTGGATGTTTACCCTGATTATGCGAATTTCACTGAAAATGCCTGTTAGTTTAATTTCTCAATGGTTAATGCTAGAACTTTGCAAATGCAGAAAAGCACTTATGATCACAAGAGCACACTGTGCTTCTCTCCTGGTTCAAGTATCTCAAAGCTGAATCACAAGGTAGCAAAAGAGTTTCAAACTCACAGAAAAGCGTTTTAGCCAACTGGAAATTATTCCATGTTTCTTAGCTTCTGGGCACTAGGTTTCTTTGTGTATATCAATGAAACTCTGAAAATATGATTCTCTCATGTGCCCCTCATGGCTCCCCAAGTTTGGTCATCCCACCATCACGTGTATTTTGTTTAGAGCCTATTGGATATTTACCCTGATTAGGCAAATTTGACAGAAAACGCCTGTTAGTTTAATTCCTCAATGGTTAATGGTAGAACTTTGAAAATGCAGAACAGCAGTTTAGTTCACAAGAGCACATGTGCTTCTCTCCTGGTTCACATATCTCAAAACTGAATCGCTTCATAGCAAAACAGTTTCAAACTTACAGAAAAGCAATTAAGCGAACTAGAAATAGTTGCCTGTTTCTTAGCTCTTGGGCACGAGGTTTAATTGTGTATTTCAATGAAACTGTGAAAAAATGATTCTCTCATGTGCCCCTCAAGGATACCCAAGTTTGGTCATCCCACCATCACGCGTGTTTTGTTTGCAGTCCATTGGATGTTTACCCTGATTAGGCGAATTTGACTGAAAACGCCTGTTAGATTAATTTCTCAATGGTTAATGCTAGAACTTTGAAACCGCAGAAAAGCACTTCAGATCACAAAAGCACACAGTGCTTCTCTCCTGGTTCAAGAATCTCAAAGCTGAATCACTAGGTAGCAAAAGAGTTTCAAACTCACAGAAAAGCGTTTTAGCCAACTGGAAATAATTCCATGTTTCTTAGCTTCTGGGCACTAGGATTCTTTGTTTATTTCAATGAAACTCTGACCAAATGCTTCTCTCATGTGCCCCTCATGGCTCCCCAAATTAGGTCATCCAACCATCACGGGTTTTTTGTTTAGAGCCTATTGGATGTTTACCCTGATTAGGCGAATTTCACTGAAAATGCCTGTTAGTTTAATTTCTCAATGGTTAATGCTAGAACTTTGCAAACGCAGAAAAGCACTTCAGACCACAAGAGCACACTGTGCTTCTCTCCTGGTTCAAGTATCTCAAAGCTGAATCACTAGGTAGCAAAAGAGTTTCAAACTCACAGAAAAGCGTTTTAGCCAACTGGAAATAATTCCATGTTTCTTAGCTTCTGGGTACTAGGATTCTTTGTGTATTTCAATGAAACTCTGACCAAATGATTGTCTCATGTGCCCCTCATGGCTCCCCAAATTGGTCATCCCACCATCATGGGTGTTTTGTTTGCAGTCCATTGGATGTTTTACCCTGATTAGGCGAATTTGACTGAAAACGCCTGTTAGTTTATTTTCTCAATGGTTAATGCTAGAACTTTGAAAACGCAGAAAAGCACTTCAGATCACAAAAGCACACTGTGCTTCTCTCCTGGTTCAAGTATCTCAAAGCTGAATCACTAGGTAGCAAAAGAGTTTCAAACTCTCAGAAAAGCGTTTTAGCCAACTGGAAATAATCCCATGTTTCTTAGCTTCTTGGTACTCGGTTTCTATGTGTATTTTAATGAAACTCTGACAAAATGATTCTCTCTTGGGCCCTGCATGGCTCCCCAAATTTGGTCATCCCACCATCACGGGTTTTTTTTTTTTAGAGCCTATTGGATGTTTACCCTCATTAGGTGAATTTCACTGAAAATGCCTGTTAGTTTAATTTCTCAATGGTTAATGCTAGAACTTTGAAAACGCAGAAAACCACTTCAGATCACAAGAGCACACTGTGCTTCTCTCCTGTTTCAAGAATCTCAAAGCTGAATCACTAGGTAGCAAAAGAGTTTCAAACTCACAGAAAAGCGTTTTAGCCAACTGGAAATAATTCCATGTTTCTTAGCTTCTGGGCACTAGGTTTCTTTGTGTATTTCAATGAAACTCTGAGAAAATGATTCTCTTTTGTGCCCCTCATGGCTCCCCAAGTTTGGTCATCCCACCATCACGGGTTTTTTGTTTAGAGCCTATTGGATGTTTACCCTGATTAGGCGAATTTCACTGAAAATGCCTGTTAGATTAATTTCTCAATGGTTAATGCTAGAACTTTGCAAACGCAGAAAAGCACTTATGATCACAAGAGCACACTGTGCTTCTCTCCTGGTTCAAGTATCTCAAAGCTGAATCACAAGGTAGCAAAAGAGTTTCAAACTCACAGAAAAGCGTTTTAGCCAACTGGAAATTATTCCATGTTTCTTAGCTTCTGGGCACTAGGTTTCTTTGTGTATATCAATGAAACTCTGAAAAAATGATTCTCTCATGTGCCCCTCATGGCTCCCCAAGTTTGGTCATCCCACCATCACGTGTATTTTGTTTAGAGCCTATTGGATATTTACCCTGATTAGGCAAATTTGACAGAAAACGCCTGTTAGTTTAATTCCTCAATGGTTAATGCTAGAACTTTGAAAACGCAGAAAAAACACTTCAGATCACAAGAGCACACTGTGCTTCTATCCTGGTTCAAGTACCTCAACACTGAATCACTAGGTAGCAAAAGAGTTTCAAACTCACAGAAAAGCGTTTTAGCGAATTGGAAATAATTCCCTGTTTCTTAGCTTCTGGGCACTAGGTTTCTTTGTGTATTTCAATGAAACTCTGAGAAAATGATTATCTCATGGGCCCCTCATGGCTCCCCAAATTTGGTCATCCCACCATCACGGGTTTTTTGTTTAGAGCCTATTGGATGTTTACACTGATTAGGCGAAAATGCCTGAAAACGCGTGTTAGTTTAATTTCTCAATGGTTAATGCTAGAACTTTCAAAAGGTAGAAAAGCATGTCAGATCACAAGAGCACACTGTGCTTTTCTCTTGTTTGAAGAATCTCAAAGCTGAATCACTAGGTAGCAAAAGAGTTTCAAACTCACAGAAAAGCATTTTAGCCAACTGGAAATTATTCCATGTTTCTTAGCTTCTGGGCACTAGGTTTCTTTGTGTATTTCAATGAAACTCTGAGAAAATGATTCTCTTTTGTGCCCCTCATGGCTCCCCAAGTTTGGTCATCCCACCATCACGGGTTTTTTGTTTAGAGCCTATTGGATGTTTACACTGATTAGGCGAAAATGCCTGAAAACGCGTGTTAGTTTAATTTCTCAATGGTTAATGCTAGAACTTTCAAAAGGTAGAAAAGCATGTCAGATCACAAGAGCACACTGTGCTTTTCTCTTGTTTGAAGAATCTCAAAGCTGAATCACTAGGTAGCAAAAGAGTTTCAAACTCACAGAAAAGCGTTTTAGCCAAGTGGGAATAATCCCATGTACTTAGCTTCTGGGTACTAGGTTTCTTTGTGTATTTCAATGAAACTCTGAAAAAAATGATTCTCTCTTGTGCCCCTCATGGCTCCCCAAATTAGGTCATCCCACCATCGTGGGTTTTTAGTTTAGAACCATATGGATGTTTACTCTGATTAGGTGAATTTCACTGAAAATGCATGTTATTTTAATTTCTCAATGGTTAATGCTAGAACTTTGTAAACGCAGAAAAGCACATCAGATCACAAGAGCACACTGTGCTTCTCTCCTGGTTCAAGTATCTCAAAGCTGAATCACTAGGTAGCAAAAGAGTTTCAAACTCACAGAAAAGCATTTTAGCCAACTGGAAATAATTCCATGTTTCTTAGCTTCTGGGCACTAGGTTTCTTTGTGTATTTCAATGAAACTCTGAGAAAATGATTCTCTTTTGTGCCCCTCATGGCTCCCCAAGTTTGGTCATCTCACCATCACGGGTTTTTTGTTTAGAGCCTATTGGATGTTTACACTGATTTGGCGAATTTCACTGAAAATGCCTGTTAGTTTAATTTCTCAATGGTTAATGCTAGAACTTTGCAAATGCAGAAAAGCACTTATGATCACAAGAGCACACTGTGCTTCCCTCCTGGTTCAAGTATCTCAAAGCTGAATCACAAGGTAACAAAAGAGTTTCAAACTCACAGAAAAGCATTTTAGCCAACTGGAAATTATTCCATGTTTCTTAGCTTCTGGGCACTAGGTTTCTTTGTGTATATCAATGAAACTCTGAAAAAATGATTCTCTCATGTGCCCCTCATGGCTCCCCAAGTTTGGTCATCCCACCATCACGTGTATTTTGTTTAGAGCCTATTGGATATTTACCCTGATTAGGCAAATTTGACAGAAATCGCCTGTTAGTTTAATTCCTCAATGGTTAATGCTAGAACTTTGAAAATGCAGAACAGCAGTTTAGTTCACAAGAGCACATGTGCTTCTCTCCTGGTTCACATATCTCAAAACTGAATCGCTTCATAGCAAAACAGTTTCAAAGTTACAGAAAAGCAATTAAGCGAACTAGAAATAATTGCCTGTTTCTTAGCTCTTGGGCACGAGGTTTAATTGTGTATTTCAATGAAATTGTGAAAAAATGATTCTCTCATGTGCCCCTCAAGGATACCCAAGTTTGGTCATCCCACCATCACGCGTGTTTTGTTTGCAGTCCATTGGATGTTTACCCTCATTAGGCGAATTTGACTGAAAACGCCTTTTAGATTAATTTCTCAATGGTTAATGCTAGAACTTTGAAAACGCAGAAAAAGCACTTCAGATCACAAAAGCACACTGTGCTTCTCTCCTGGTTCAAGTATCTCAAAGCTGAATCACTAGGTAGCAAAAGAGTTTCAAACTCACAGAAAAGCATTTTAGCCAACTGGAAATAATTCCATGTTTCTTAGCTTCTGGGCACTAGGATTCTTTGTGTATTTCAATGAAACTCTGACCAAATGCTTCTCTCATGTGCCCCTCATGGCTCCCCAAATTTGGTCATCCCACCCTCATGGGTGTTTTGTTTGCAGTCCTTTGGATGTTTACCCTGATTAGGCGAATTTGACTGAAAACGCCTGTTA
This sequence comes from Tamias sibiricus, assembly GCA_025594165.1. Taxonomy (NCBI): domain Eukaryota; kingdom Metazoa; phylum Chordata; class Mammalia; order Rodentia; family Sciuridae; genus Tamias; species Tamias sibiricus. The sequence continues at coordinate 148,455 of JAKELJ010000023.1, read as the reverse complement.
GTTTATTTTCTCAATGGTTAATGCTAGAACTTTCAAAAGGTAGAAAAGCATGTCAGATCACAAGAGCACACTGTGCTTTCTCTTGTTTGAAGAATCTCAAAGCTGAATCACTAGGTAGCAAAAGAGTTTCAAATTCACAGAAAAGCGTTTTAGCCAAGTGGAAATAATCCCATGTTCCTTAGCTTCTGGGTACTAGGTTTCTGTGTGTATTTCAATGAAACTCTGAAAAAATGATTCTCTCTTGTGCCCCTCATGGTTCCCCAAATTAGGTCATCCCACCATCACGGGTTTTTAGTTTAGAACCATATGGGTGTTTACTCTGATTAGGTGAATTTCACTGAAAATGCCTGTCAGTTTAATTTCTCAATGGTTAATGCTAGAACTTTGCAAATGCAGAAAAGCACTTATGATCACAAGAGCACACTGTGCTTCCCTCCTAGTTCAAGTATCTCAAAGCAGAATCACAAGGTAGCAAAAGAGTTTCAAACTCACAGAAAAGCCTTTTAGCCAACTGGAAATTATTCCATGTTTCTTAGCTTCTGGGCACTAGGTTTCTTTGTGTATTTCAATGAAACTCTGAGAAAATGATTCTCTTTTTGTGCCCCTCATGGCTCCCCAAGTTTGGTCATCCCACCATCACGTGTATTTTGTTTAGAGCTTATTGGATATTTACCCTGATTAGGCAAATTTGACAGAAAACGCCTGTTAGTTTAATTCCTCAATGGTTAATGCAAGAACTTTGAAAACGCAGAAAAAAAACACTTCAGATTACAAGAGCACACTGTGCTTCTCTCCTGGTTCAAGTACCTCAACACTGAATCACTAGGTAGCAAAAGAGTTTCAAACTCTCAGAAAAGCGTTTTAGCCAACTGGAAATAATCCCATGTTTCTTAGCTTCTTGGTACTCGGTTTCTATGTGTATTTTAATGAAACTCTGACAAAATGATTCTCTCTTGGGCCCCGCATGGCTCCCCAAATTTGGTCATCCCACCATCACGGGTTTTTTTTTTTAGAGCCTATTGGATGTTTACCCTCATTAGGTGAATTTCACTGAAAATGCCTGTTAGTTCAATTTCTCAATGGATAATGCTAGAACTTTGAAAACGCAGAAAACCACTTCAGATCACAAGAGCACACTGTGCTTCTCTCCTGTTTCAAGAATCTCAAAGCTGAATCACTAGGTAGCAAAAGAGTTTCAAACTCACAGAAAAGCGTTTTAGCCAACTGGAAATAATTCCATGTTTCTTAGCTTCTGGGCACTAGGTTTCTTTGTGTATTTCAATGAAACTCTGAGAAAATGATTCTCTTTTGTGCCCCTCATGGCTCCCCAAGTTTGGTCATCCCACCATCACGGGTTTTTTGTTTAGAGCCTATTGGATGTTTACCCTGATTAGGCGAATTTCACTGAAAATGCCTGTTAGATTAATTTCTCAATGGTTAATGCTAGAACTTTGCAAACGCAGAAAAGCACTTATGATCACAAGAGCACGCTGTGCTTCTCTCCTGGTTCAAGTATCTCAAAGCTGAATCACAAGGTAGCAAAAGAGTTTCAAACTCACAGAAAAGCGTTTTAGCCAACTGGAAATTATTCCATGTTTCTTAGCTTCTGGGCACTAGGTTTCTTTGTGTATATCAATGAAACTCTGAAAAAATGATTCTCTCATGTGCCCCTCATGGCTCCCCAAGTTTGGTCATCCCACCATCACGTGTATTTTGTTTAGAGCCTATTGGATATTTACCCTGATTAGGCAAATTTGACAGAAAACGCCTGTTAGTTTAATTCCTCAATGGTTAATGCTAGAACTTTGAAAACGCAGAAAAACACTTCAGATCACAAGAGCACACTGTGCTTCTATCCTGGTTCAAGTACCTCAACACTGAATCACTAGGTAGCAAAAGAGTTTCAAACTCACAGAAAAGCGTTTTAGCGAATTGGAAATAATTCCCTGTTTCTTAGCTTCTGGGCACTAGGTTTCTTTGTGTATTTCAATGAAACTCTGAGAAAATGATTATCTCATGGGCCCCTCATGGCTCCCCAAATTTGGTCATCCCACCATCACGGGTTTTTTGTTTAGAGCCTATTGGATGTTTACACTGATTAGGCGAAAATGCCTGAAAACGCGTGTTAGTTTAATTTCTCAATGGTTAATGCTAGAACTTTCAAAAGGTAGAAAAAGCATGTCAGATCACAAGAGCACACTGTGCTTTTCTCTTGTTTGAAGAATCTCAAAGCTGAATCACTAGGTAGCAAAAGAGTTTCAAACTCACAGAAAAGCATTTTAGCCAACTGGAAATTATTCCATGTTTCTTAGCTTCTGGGCACTAGGTTTCTTTGTGTATTTCAATGAAACTCTGAGAAAATGATTCTCTTTTGTGCCCCTCATGGCTCCCCAAGTTTGGTCATCCCACCATCACGGGTTTTTTGTTTAGAGCCTATTGGATGTTTACACTGATTAGGCGAAAATGCCTGAAAACGCCTGTTAGTTTAATTTCTCAATGGTTAATGCTAGAACTTTCAAAAGGTAGAAAAGCATGTCAGATCACAAGAGCACACTGTGCTTTTCTCTTGTTTGAAGAATCTCAAAGCTGAATCACTAGGTAGCAAAAGAGTTTCAAACTCACAGAAAAGCATTTTAGCCAAGTGGGAATAATCCATGTTCCTTAGCTTCTGGGTACTAGGTTTCTTTGTGTATTTCAATGAAACTCTGAAAAAATGATTCTCTCTTGTGCCCCTCATGGCTCCCCAAATTAGGTCATCCCACCATCGTGGGTTTTTAGTTTAGAAACCATATGGATGTTTACTCTGATTAGGTGAATTTCACTGAAAATGCATGTTATTTTAATTTCTCAATGGTTAATGCTAGAACTTTGTAAATGCAGAAAAGCACATCAGATCACAAGAGCACACTGTGCTTCTCTCCTGGTTCAAGTATCTCAAAGCTGAATCACTAGGTAGCAAAAGAGTTTCAAACTCACAGAAAAGCATTTTAGCCAACTGGAAATAATTCCATGTTTCTTAGCTTCTGGGCACTAGGTTTCTTTGTGTATTTCAATGAAACTCTGAGAAAATGATTCTCTTTTGTGCCCCTCATGGCTCCCCAAGTTTGGTCATCTCACCATCACGGGTTTTTTGTTTAGAGCCTATTGGATGTTTACACTGATTTGGCGAATTTCACTGAAAATGCCTGTTAGTTTAATTTCTCAATGGTTAATGCTAGAACTTTGCAAATGCAGAAAAGCACTTATGATCACAAGAGCACACTGTGCTTCCCTCCTGGTTCAAGTATCTCAAAGCTGAATCACAAGGTAACAAAAGAGTTTCAAACTCACAGAAAAGCATTTTAGCCAACTGGAAATTATTCCATGTTTCTTAGCTTCTGGGCACTAGGTTTCTTTGTGTATATCAATGAAACTCTGAAAAAATGATTCTCTCATGTGCCCCTCATGGCTCCCCAAGTTTGGTCATCCCACCATCACGTGTATTTTGTTTAGAACCTATTGGATATTTACCCTGATTAGGCAAATTTGACAGAAATCGCCTGTTAGTTTAATTCCTCAATGGTTAATGCTAGAACTTTGAAAATGCAGAACAGCAGTTTAGTTCACAAGAGCACATGTGCTTCTCTCCTGGTTCACATATCTCAAAACTGAATCGCTTCATAGCAAAACAGTTTCAAAGTTACAGAAAAGCAATTTAAGCGAACTAGAAATAATTGCCTGTTTCTTAGCTCTTGGGCACGAGGTTTAATTGTGTATTTCAATGAAATTGTGAAAAAATGATTCTCTCATGTGCCCCTCAAGGATACCCAAGTTTGGTCATCCCACCATCAGGCGTGTTTGTTTGCAGTCCATTGGATGTTTACCCTCATTAGGCGAATTTGACTGAAAACGCCTGTTAGTTTATTTTCTCAATGGTTAATGCTAGAACTTTCAAAAGGTAGAAAAAGCATGTCAGATCACAAGAGCACACTGTGCTTTTCTCTCCTGTTTGAAGAATCTCAAAGCTGAATCACTAGGTAGCAAAAGAGTTTCAAATTCACAGAAAAGCGTTTTAGCCAAGTGGAAATAATTCCCATGTTCCTTAGCTTCTGGGTACTAGGTTTCTTTGTGTATTTTCAATGAAACTCTGAAAAAATGATTCTCTCTTGTGCCCCTCATGGTTCCCCAAATTAGGTCATCCCACCATCACGGGTTTTTTGTTTAGAACCATATGGGTGTTTACTCTGATTAGGTGAATTTTCACTGAAAATGCCTGTCAGTTTAATTTCTCAATGGTTAATGCTAGAACTTTGCAAATGCAGAAAAGCACTTTGATCACAAGAGCACACTGTGCTTCCCTCCTGGTTCAAGTATCTCAAAGCTGAATCACAAGGTAGCAAAAGAGTTTCAAACTCACAGAAAAGCCTTTTAGCCAACTGGAAATTATTCCATGTTTCTTAGCTTCTGGGCACTAGGTTTCTTTGTGTATTTCAATGAAACTCTGAGAAAATGATTCTCTTTTGTGCCCCTCATGGCTCCCCAAGTTTGGTCATCCCACCATCACGTGTATTTTGTTTAGAGCTTATTGGATATTTACCCTGATTAGGCAAATTTGACAGAAAACGCCTGTTAGTTTAATTCCTCAATGGTTAAATGCTAGAACTTTGCAAAAAGAAACGCAGAAAAACACTTCAGATTACAAGAGCACACTGTGCTTCTCTCCTGGTTCAAGTACCTCAACACTGAATCACTAGGTAGCAAAAGAGTTTCAAACTCTCAGAAAAGCGTTTTAGCCAACTGGAAATAATCCCATGTTTCTTAGCTTCTTGGTACTCGGTTTCTATGTGGTATTTTAATGAAACTCTGACAAAATGATTCTCTCTTGGGCCCCGCATGGCTCCCCAAATTTGGTCATCCCACCATCACGGGTTTTTTTTTTTTAGAGCCTATTGGATGTTTACCCTCATTAGGTGAATTTCACTGAAATATGCCTGTTAGTTTAATTTCTCAATGGATAATGCCTAGAACTTTGAAAACGCAGAAAAGCCACTTCAGATCACAAGAGCACACTGTGCTTCTCTCCTGTTTCAAGAATCTCAAAGCTGAATCACTAGGTAGCAAAAGAGTTTCAAACTCACAGAAAAGCGTTTTAGCCAACTGGAAATAATTCCATGTTTCTTAGCTTCTGGACACTAGGTTTCTTTGTGTATTTCAATGAAACTCTGAGAAAATGATTCTCTTTTGTGCCCCTCATGGCTCCCCAAAGGGTTTGGTCATCCCACCATCACGGGTTTTTTGTTTAGAGCCTATTGGATTGTTTACCCTGATTAGGCGAATTTCACTGAAAATGCCTGTTAGATTAATTTCTCAATGGTTAATGCTAGAACTTTGCAAACGCAGAAAAGCACTTATGATCACAAGAGCACACTGTGCTTCTCTCCTGGTTCAAGTATCTCAAAGCTGAATCACAAGGTAGCAAAAGAGTTTCAAACTCACAGAAAAGCGTTTTAGCCAACTGGAAATTATTCCATGTTTCTTAGCTTCTGGGCACTAGGTTTCTTTGTGTATATCAATGAAACTCTGAAAAAATGATTCTCTCATGGGCCCCTCATGGCTCCCCAAGTTTGGTCATCCCACCATCACGTGTATTTTGTTTAGAGCCTATTGGATATTTACCCTGATTAGGCAAATTTGACAGAAAACGCGTGTTAGTTTAATTCCTCAATGGTTAAATGCTAGAACTTTGAAAACGCAGAAAAACACTTCAGATCACAAGAGCACACTGTGCTTCTATCCTGGTTCAAGTACCTCAACACTGAATCACTAGGTAGCAAAAGAGTTTCAAACTCACAGAAAAGCGTTTTAGCGAATTGGAAATAATTCCTGTTTCTTAGCTTCTGGGCACTAGGTTTCTTTGTGTGTTATTTCAATGAAACTCTGAGAAAATGATTATCTCATGGGCCCCTCATGGCTCCCCAAATTTGGTCATCCCACCATCACGGGTTTTTTGTTTAGAGCCTATTGGATGTTTACCCTGATTAGGCGAAAATGCCTGGAAACGCGTGTTAGTTTAATTTCTCAATGGTTAATGCTAGAACTTTCAAAAGGTAGAAAGCATGTCAGATCCAAGAGCACACTGTGCTTTTCTCTTGTTTGAAGAATCTTAAAGCTGAATCACTAGGTAGCAAAAGAGTTTCAAGTTCACAGAAAAGCATTTTAGCCAAGTGGAAATAATCCCATGTTCCTTAGCTTCTGGGTACTAGGTTTCTGTGTGTATTTCAATGAAACTCTGAAAAAATGATTCTCTCTTGTGCCCCTCATGGTTCCCCAAATTAGGTCATCCCACCATCACGGGTTTTTAGTTTAGAACCATATGGGTGTTTACTCTGATTAGGTGAATTTCACTGAAAATGCCTGTTAGTTTAATTTCTCAATGGTTAATGCTAGAACTTTTGCAAACGCAGAAAAAGCACTTATGATCACAAGAGCACACTGTGCTTCCCTCCTGGTTCAAGTATCTCAAAGCTGAATCACAAGGTAGCAAAAGAGTTTCAAACTCACAGAAAAGCGTTTTAGCCAACTGGAAATTATTCCATGTTTCTTAGCTTCTGGGCACTAGGTTTCTTTGTGTATATCAATGAAACTCTGAAAAAATGATTCTCTCATGTGCCCCTCATGGCTCCCCAAGTTTGGTCATCCCACCATCACGTGTAATTTTTGTTTAGAGCCTATTGGATATTTACCCTGATTAGGCAAATTTGACAGAAAACGCCTGTTAGTTTAATTCCTCAATGGTTAATGGTAGAACTTTGAAAATGCAGAACAGCAGTTTAGTTCACAAGAGCACATGTGCTTCTCTCCTGGTTCACATATCTCAAAAACTGAATCGCTTCATAGCAAAACATTTCAAACTTACAGAAAAGCAATTAAGCGAACTAGAAATAGTTGCCTGTTTCTTAGCTCTTGGGCACGAGGTTTTAATTGTGTATTTCAATGAAACTGTGAAAAAATGATTCTCTCATGTGCCCCTCAAGGATACCCAAGTTTGGTCATCCCACCATCACGCGTGTTTTGTTTGCAGTCCATTGGATGTTTACCCTCATTAGGCGAATTTGACTGAAAACGCCTGTTAGATTAATTTCTCAATGGTTAATGCTAGAACTTTGAAACCGCAGAAAAGCACTTCAGATCACAAAAGCACACAGTGCTTCTCTCCTGGTTCAAGAATCTCAAAGCTGAATCACTAGGTAGCAAAAGAGTTTCAAACTCACAGAAAAGCGTTTTTAGCCAACTGGAAATAATTCCATGTTTCTTAGCTTCTGGGCACTAGGATTCTTTGTTTATTTCAATGAAACTCTGACCAAATGCTTCTCTCATGTGCCCCTCATGGCTCCCCAAATTAGGTCATCCAACCCTCACGGGGTTTTTTGTTTAGAGCCGATTGGATGTTTACCCTGATTAGGCGAATTTCACTGAAAAATGCCTGTTAGTTTAATTTCTCAATGGTTAAATGCTAGAACTTTGCAAACGCAGAAAAGCACTTCAGACCACAAGAGCACACTGTGCTTCTCTCCTGGTTCAAGTATCTCAAAGCTGAATCACTAGGTAGCAAAAGAGTTTCAAACTCACACAGAAAAGCGTTTTAGCCAACTGGAAATAATTCCATGTTTCTTAGCTTCTGGGTACTAGGATTCTTTGTGTATTTCAATGAAACTCTGACCAAATGATTGTCTCATGTGCCCCTCATGGCTCCCCAAATTTGGTCATCCCACCATCATGGGTGTTTTGTTTGCAGTCCATTGGATGTTTACCCTGATTAGGCGAATTTGACTGAAAACGCCTGTTAGTTTATTTTCTCAATGGTTAATGCTAGAACTTTGCAAACGCAGAAAAGCACTTATGATCACAAAAGCACACTGTGCTTCTCTCCTGGTTCAAGTATCTCAAAGCTGAATCACTAGGTAGCAAAAGAGTTTCAAACTCTCAGAAAAGCGTTTTAGCCAACTGGAAATAATTCCATGTTTCTTAGCTTCTTGGCACTAGGTTTCTTTGTGTATTTCAATGAAACTCTGAGAAAATGATTCTCTTGTTGCCCCTCATGGCTCCCCAAGTTTGGTCATTCCACCATCACGGGTTTTTGTTTAGAGCCTATTGGATGTTTACCCTGATTAGGCGAATTTCACTGAAAATGCCTGTTAGATTAATTTCTCAATGGTTAATGCTAGAACTTTGCAAACGCAGAAAAGCACTTATGATCACAAGAGCACACTGTGCTTCTCTCCTGGTTCAAGTATCTCAAAGCTGAATCACTAGGTAGCAAAAGAGTTTCAAACTCTCAGAAAAGCGTTTTAGCCAACTGGAAATAATCCCATGTTTCTTAGCTTCTTGGTACTAGGTTTCTATGTGTATTTTAATGAAACTCTGACAAAATGATTCTCTCTTGGGCCCCTGCATGGCTCCCCAAATTTGGTCATCCCACCATCACGGGTTTTTTTTTTAGAGCCTATTGGATGTTTACCCTGATTAGGTGAATTTCACTGAAAATGCCTGTTAGTTTAATTTCTCAATGGTTAATGCTAGAACTTTGAAAACGCAGAAAAGCACTTCAGATCACAAGAGCACACTGTGCTTCTCTCCTGTTTCAAGAATCTCAAAGCTGAATCACTAGGTAGCAAAAGAGTTTCAAACTCACAGAAAAAAGCGTTTTAGCCAACTGGAAATAATTCCATGTGTTTCTTAGCTTCTGTGGGCACTAGGTTTCTTTGTGTATTTCAATGAAACTCTGAGAGAAAATGATTCTCTTTTGTGCCCTCATGGCTCCCCAAGTTGGTCATCCCACCATCACGGGTTTTTTGTTTAGAGCCTATTGGATGTTTACCCTGATTAGGCGAATTTCACTGAAAGAATGCCTGTTAGTTTAATTTCTCAATGGTTAATGCTAGAACTTTGCAAACGCAGAAAAAGCACTTATGATCACAAGAGCACACTGTGCTTCTCTCCTGGTTCAAGTATCTCAAAGCTGAATCACAAGGTAGCAAAAGAGTTTCAAACTCACAGAAAAGCCTTTTAGCCAACTGGAAATAATTCCATGTTTCTTAGCTTCTGGGACTAGGTTTCTTTGTGTATTTCAATGAAACTCTGAAAAAATGATTCTCTCTTGTGCCCCTCATGGCTCCCCAAGTTTGGTCATCCCACCATCACGTGTATTTTGTTTAGAGCCTATTGGATGTTTACCCTGATTAGGCAAATTTTGACAGAAAAACGCCTGTTAGTTTAATTTCTCAATGGTTAATGCTAGAAACTTTGCAAACGCAGAAAAGCACACTTCAGATCACAAGAGCACACTGTGCTTCTCTCCTGGTTCAAGTATCTCAAAGCTGAATCACTAGGTAGCAAAAGAGTTTCAAACTCACAGAAAAGCCGTTTTAGCCAACTGGAAATAATTCCCTGTTTCTTAGCTTCTGGGCAACTAGGTTTCTTTGTGTATTTCAATGAAACTCTGAGAAAATGATTCTCTTTTGTGCCCCTCATGGCTCCCCAAGTTTGGTCATCCCACCATCACGTGCTTTATTTTGTTTAGAGCCTATTGGATTTTTTACACTGATTAGGCGAAATTTGCCTGAAAACGCGTGTTAGTTTAATTCCTCAATGGTTAATGCTAGAACTTTTGAAAAGCAGAAAAGCATGTCAGATCACAAGAGCACACTGTGCTTCTATCTCTTGTTCAAGAATCTCAAAGCTGAATCACTAGGTAGCAAAAGAGTTTCAAACTCACAGAAAAGCATTTTAGCCAACTGGAAATTTTCCATGTTTCTTAGCTTCTGGGCACTAGGTTTCTTTGTGTATTTCAATGAAACTCTGAGAAAATGATTCTCTTTGTGCCCCTCATGGCTCCCCAAGTTTGGTCATCCCACCATCACGGGTATTTTGTTTAGAGCCTATTGGATGTTTACACTGATAGGCGAAAATGCCTGAAAACGCGTGTTACTTTTAATTTCTCAATGGTTAATGCTAAGAACTTTCAAAAGGTAGAAAAGCATGTCAGATCACAAGAGCACACTGTGCTTTTCTCTGTTTGAAGAATCTCAAAGCTGAATCACTAGGTAGCAAAAGAGTTTCAAACTCACAGAAAAGCGTTTTAGCCAAGTGGGAATATTCCCATGTTCCTTAGCTTCTGGGTACTAGGTTTCTTTGTGTATTTCAATGAAACTCTGAAAAAATGATTCTCTCTTGTGCCCCTCATGGCTCCCCAAATTAGGTCATCCCACCATCGTGGGTTTTTAGTTTAGAGCCATATGGATGTTTACTCTGATTAGGTGAATTTCACTGAAAATGCATGTTATTTTAATTTCTCAATGGTTAATGCTAGAACTTTTGCAAATGCAGAAAAGCACTTATGATCACAAGAGCACACTGTGCTTCCCTCCTGGTTCAAGTATCTCAAAGCTGAATCACAAGGTAGCAAAAAGAGTTTCACAACTCACAGAAAAGCCTTTTTAGCCAACTGGAAATTATTCCATGTTTCTTAGCTTCTGGGCACTAGGTTTCTTTGTGTATTTCAATGAAACTCTGAGAAAATGATTCTCTTTTGTGCCCCTCATGGCTCCCCAAGTTTGGTCATCCCACCATCACGTGTATTTTGTTTAGAGCTTATTGGATGTTTACCCTGATTAGGCAAATTTGACAGAAATCGCCTGTTAGTTTAATTCCTCAATGGTTAATGCTAGAACTTTGAAAACGCAGAAAAACACTTCAGATTACAAGAGCACACTGTGCTTCTCTCCTGGTTCAAGTACCTCAACAACTCTGAATCACTAGGTAGCAAAAGAGTTTCAAACTCACAGAAAAGCGTTTTAGCCAACTGGAAATAATTCCCATGTTTCTTAGCTCATTGGGTACTAGGTTTCTATGTGTATTTTAATGAAACTCGTGACAAAAATGATTCTCTCTTGGCCCCGCATGGCTCCCCAAATTGGTCATCCCACCATCACGGGTTTTTTTTTTTTTAGAGCCTATTGGATGTTTACCCTCATTAGGTGAATTTCACTGAAAATGCCTGTTAGTTTAAATTTCTCAATGGATAATGCTAGAACTTTGAGAAACGCAGAAAACCACTTCATGATCACAAGAGCACACTGTGCTTCTCTCCTGTTTCAAGAATCTCAAAGCTGAATCACTAGGTAGCAAAAGAGTTTCAAACTCACAGAAAAGCGTTTTAGCCAACTGGAAATAATTTCCATGTTTCTTAGCTTTCTGACACTAGGTTTCTTTGTGTATTTCAATGAAACTCTGAGAAAATGATTCTCTTTTTGTGCCCCTCATGGCTCCCCAAGTTTGGTCATCCCACCATCACGGGTTTTTTGTTTAGAGCCTATTGGATGTTTACCCTGATTAGGAAATTTCACTGAAAATGCCTGTTAGATTAATTTCTCAATGGTTAATGCTAGAACTTTGCAAACGCAGAAAAGCACACTTATGATCACAAGAGCACACTGTGCTTCTCTCCTGGTTCAAGTATCTCAAAGCTGAATCACAAGGTAGCAAAAGAGTTTCAAACTCACAGAAAAGCGTTTTAGCCAACTGGAAATTATTCCATGTTTCTTAGCTTCTGGGCACTAGGTTTCTTTGTGTATTAGTCAATGAAACTCTGAAAAAATGATTCTCTCAATGGGCCCCACCATGGCTCCCCAAGTTTGGTCATCCCACCATCACGTTGTTTTTGTTTAGAGCCTATTGGTTGTTTACCCTGATTAGGCAAATTGACAGAAAATGCGTGTTAGTTATTTTCCTCAATGGTTAATGCTAGAACTTTGAAAATGCAGAAAAAACACTTCAGATCACAAGAGAGGCACACTGTGCTTCTATCCTGTTCAAGTACTCTCAACACTGAATCACTAGGTAGCAAAAGAGTTTCAAACTCACAGAAAAGCGTTTTAGCGAATTGGAAATAATTCCCCTGTTTCTTAGCTTCTGGGCACTAGGTTTCTTTGTGTATTTCAATGAAACTCTGAGAAAAATGATTATCTCATGGGCCCCTCATGGCTCCCCAAATTTGGTCATCCCACCATCACGGGTTTTTTGTTTAGAAGCCTATTGGATGTTTACCCTGATTAGGCGAAAATGCCTGGAAACGCGTGTTAGTTTTAATTTCTCAATGGTTAATGCTAGAACTTTCAAAAGGTAGAAAAGCATGTCAGATCACAAGAGCACACTGTGCTTTTCTTTGTTTGAAGAATCTCAAAAGCTGAATCACCTAGTAGCAAAAGAGTTTCAAGTTCACAGAAAAGCATTTTAGCCAAGTGGAAATAATCCCATGTTCCTTAGCTTTGGGCACTAGGTTTCTGTGTGTATTTCAATGAAACTCTGAAAAAATGATTCTCTCTTGTGCCCCTCATGGTTCCCCAAATTAGGTCATCCCACCATCACGGGTTTTTTAGTTTAGAACCATATGGGTGATTTACTCTGATTAGGTGAATTTCCACTGAAAATGCCTGTTAGTTTAATTTTCTCAATGGTTAATGCTAGAACTTTGCAAACGCAGAAAAAGCACTTATGATTCACAAGAGCACACTGTGCTTCCCTCCTGGTTCAAGTATCTCAAAAGCGCTGAATCACTAGGTAGCAAAAGAGTTTCAAACTCACAGAAAAGCGTTTTAGCCAACTGGAAATTATTCCATGTTTCTTAGCTTCTGGGCACTAGGTTTCTTTGTGTATATTCAATGAAAACTCTGAAAAAAATGATTCTCTCATGTGCCCCTCATGGCTCCCCAAGTTTGGTCATCCCACCATCACGTGTATTTTGTTTAGAGCCTTATTGGATATTTACCCTGATTAGGCAAATTGAGCACAGAAAAACGCCTGTTAGTTTAATTCTCAATGGTTAATGGTAGAACTTTGAAAATGCAAGAAAAGCACTGTTAGATCACAAGAGCA
>JAKELJ010000023.1:96382-135443 GCA_025594165.1 Tamias sibiricus | reverse complement strand
CTCAAAGCTGAATCACTAGGTAGCAAAAGAGTTTCAAACTCTCAGAAAAGCGTTTTAGCCAACTGGAAATAATCCCATGTTTCTTAGCTTCTTGGTACTCGGTTTCTATGTGTATTTTAATGAAACTCTGACAAAATGATTCTCTCTTGGCCCCGCATGGCTCCCCAAATTTGGTCATCACACCATCACGGGTTTTTTGTTTAGAGCCTATTGGATGTTTACCCTGATTAGGCGAATTTCACTGAAAATGCCTGTTAGTTTAATTTCTCAATGGTTAATGCTAGAACTTTGCAAATGCAGAAAAGCACTTATGATCACAAGAGCACACTGTGCTTCTCTCCTGGTTCAAGTATCTCAAAGCTGAATCACAAGGTAGCAAAAGAGTTTCAAACTCTCAGAAAAGCGTTTTAGCCAACTGGAAATAATCCCATGTTTCTTAGCTTCTTGGTACTCAGTTTCTATGTGTATTTTAATGAAACTCTGACAAAATGATTCTCTCTTGTGCCCCGCATGGCTCCCCAAGTTTGGTCATCCCACCATCACGTGTTTTTTGATTAAAGCCTATTGGATGTTTACCCTGATTAGGCGAAAAATTGAAAAAATGCCTGTTAGTTTAATTCCACAGTGGTTAATGCCAGGACTTTTAAAATGGAGAAAAGCACTTTACTTCACAAGAGCACACTGTGCCTCTCTCCTGGTTCAAGTATCTCAAAGCTGAATCACTAGGTAGCAAAAGAGTTTCAAACTCACAGAAAAGCGTTTTAGCCAACTGGAAATAATCCCATGTTTCTTAGCTTCTTGGTACTAGGTTTCTATGTGTATTTCAATGAAACTCTGACAAAATGATTCTCTCTTGGGCCCCCCATGGCTCCTAAAATTTATCATCCTACCATCACAGGTTTTTTTTTTTTTTTTTAGAGCATATTGGATATTTACCCTCATTAGGTGAATTTCACTGAAATGCCTGTTAGTTTAATTTCACAATGGTTAATGCTAGAAATTTGCAAACGCAGAAAAGCACTTCAGATCACAAGAGCACACTGTGCTTCTCTCTGGTTCAAGTATCTCCATGCTGAATCACTAGGTAGCAAAAGAGTTTCAAACTCACAGAAAAGCGTTTTAGCCAACTGGAAATAATTCCATGTTTCTTAGCTTCTGGGCACTAGGTTTCTTTGTGTATTTCAATGAAACTCTGAAAAAATGATTCTCTCTTGTGCCCCTCATGGCTCCCCAAATTAGGTCATCCCACCATCACGGGTTTTTAGTTTAGAACCATATGGATGTTTACTCTGATTAGGTGAATTTCACTGAAAATGCATGTTATTTTAATTTCTCAATGGTTAATGCTAGAACTTTGTAAACGCAGAAAAACACTTCAGATCACAAGAGCACACTGTGCTTCTATCCTGGTTCAAGTACCTCAACACTGAATCACTAGGTAGCAAAAGAGTTTCAAACTCACAGAAAAGCGTTTTAGCGAATTGGAAATAATTCCTGTTTCTTAGCTTCTGGGCACTAGGTTTCTTTGTGTATTTCAATGAAACTCTGAGAAAATGATTATCTCATGGCCCCTCATGGCTCCCCAAATTTGGTCATCCCACCATCACGGGTTTTTTGTTTAGAGCCTATTGGATGTTTACCCTGATTAGGCGAATTTGCCTGAAAACGCGTGTTAGTTTAATTTTTCAATGGTTAATGCTAGAACTTTCAAAACGGTAGAAAAGCATGTCAGATCACAAGAGCACACTGTGCTTCTCTCTTGTTTGAAGAATCTCAAAGCTGAATCACTAGGTAGCAAAAGAGTTTCAAACTCACAGAAAAGCGTTTTAGCCAAGTGGAAATAATTCCCATGTTCCTTAGCTTCTGGGTACTAGGTTTCTTTGTGTATTTCAATGAAACTCTGAAAAAATGATTCTCTCTTGTGCCCCTCATGGCTCCCCAAATTAGGTCATCCCACCATCGTGGGTTTTTTGTTTAGAGCCATATGGATATTTACTCTGATTAGGTGAATTTCACTGAAAATGCCTGTTACTTTAATTCCTCAATGGTTAATGCTAGAACTTTGCAAAAGCAGAAAAGCACTTCAGATCACAAGAGCACACTGTGCTTCTCTCCTGGTTCAAGTATCTCAAAGCTGAATCACTAGGTAGCAAAAGAGTTTCAAACTCACAGAAAAGCGTTTTATCCAACTCGAAATAATCCCATGTTTCTTAGCTTCTGGTACTAGGTTTCTTTGTGTATTTCAATGAAACTCTGACAAAATGATTCTCTCTTGGGCCCCCATGGCTTCCCAAATTTGATCATCCTACCATCACAGGTTTTTTTTTTTAGAGCATATTGGATGTTTTACCCTCATTAGGTGAATTTCACTGAAAATGCCTGTTAGTTTAATTTCACAATGGTTAATGCTAGAAATTTGCAAACACAGAAAAGCACTTCAGATCACAAGAGCACACTGTGCTTCTCTCTTGGTTCAAGTACCTCCAAGCTGAATCACTAGGTAGCAAAAGAGTTTCAAACTCACAGAAAAGCGTTTTAGCCAACTGGAAATAATTCCATGTTTCTTAGCTTCTGGGCACTAGGTTTCTTTGTGTATTTCAATGAAATTCTGAAAAAATGATTCTCTCTTGTGCCCCTCATGGCTCCCTAAATTAGGTCATCCCACCATCACGGGTTTTTAGTTTAGAACCATAAGGATGTTTACTCTGATTAGGTGAATTTCACTGAAAATGCATGTTATTTTAATTTCTCAATGGTTAATGCTAGAACTTTGTAAAACACAGAAAAGCACATCAGATCACAAGAGCACACTGTGCTTCTCTCCTGGTTCAAGTATCTCAAAGCTGAATCACTAGGTAGCAAAAGAGTTTCAAACTCACAGAAAAGCATTTTAGCCAACTGGAAATAATTCCATGTTTCTTAGCTTCTGGGCACTAGGTTTCTTTGTGTATATCAATGAAACTCTGAAAAAATGATTCTCTCATGTGCCCCTCATGGCTCCACAAGTTTGGTCATCCCACCATCACGTGTATTTTGTTTAGAGCCTATTGGATGTTTACCCTGATTAGGCGAATTTCACTGAAAATGCCTGTTAGTTTAATTTCTCAATGGTTAATGCTAGAACTTTGCAAATGCAGAAAAGCACTTATGATCACAAGAGCACACTGTGCTTCTCTCCTGGTTCAAGTATCTCAAAGCTGAATCACAAGGTAGCAAAAGAGTTTCAAACTCACAGAAAAGCGTTTTAGCCAACTGGAAATTATTCCATGTTTCTTAGCTTCTGGGCACTAGGTTTCTTTGTGTATATCAATGAAACTCTGAAAATATGATTCTCTCATGTGCCCCTCATGGCTCCCCAAGTTTGGTCATCCCACCATCACGTGTATTTTGTTTAGAGCCTATTGGATATTTACCCTGATTAGGCAAATTTGACAGAAAACGCCTGTTAGTTTAATTCCTCAATGGTTAATGGTAGAACTTTGAAAATGCAGAACAGCAGTTTAGTTCACAAGAGCACATGTGCTTCTCTCCTGGTTCACATATCTCAAAACTGAATCGCTTCATAGCAAAACAGTTTCAAACTTACAGAAAAGCAATTAAGCGAACTAGAAATAGTTGCCTGTTTCTTAGCTCTTGGGCACGAGGTTTAATTGTGTATTTCAATGAAACTGTGAAAAAATGATTCTCTCATGTGCCCCTCAAGGATACCCAAGTTTGGTCATCCCACCATCACGCGTGTTTTGTTTGCAGTCCATTGGATGTTTACCCTCATTAGGCGAATTTGACTGAAAACGCCTGTTAGATTAATTTCTCAATGGTTAATGCTAGAACTTTGAAACCGCAGAAAAGCACTTCAGATCACAAAAGCACACAGTGCTTCTCTCCTGGTTCAAGAATCTCAAAGCTGAATCACTAGGTAGCAAAAGAGTTTCAAACTCACAGAAAAGCGTTTTAGCCAACTGGAAATAATTCCATGTTTCTTAGCTTCTGGGCACTAGGATTCTTTGTTTATTTCAATGAAACTCTGACCAAATGCTTCTCTCATGTGCCCCTCATGGCTCCCCAAATTAGGTCATCCAACCATCACGGGTTTTTTGTTTAGAGCCTATTGGATGTTTACCCTGATTAGGCGAATTTCACTGAAAATGCCTGTTAGTTTAATTTCTCAATGGTTAATGCTAGAACTTTGCAAACGCAGAAAAGCACTTCAGACCACAAGAGCACACTGTGCTTCTCTCCTGGTTCAAGTATCTCAAAGCTGAATCACTAGGTAGCAAAAGAGTTTCAAACTCACAGAAAAGCGTTTTAGCCAACTGGAAATAATTCCATGTTTCTTAGCTTCTGGGTACTAGGATTCTTTGTGTATTTCAATGAAACTCTGACCAAATGATTGTCTCATGTGCCCCTCATGGCTCCCCAAATTTGGTCATCCCACCATCATGGGTGTTTTGTTTGCAGTCCATTGGATGTTTACCCTGATTAGGCGAATTTGACTGAAAACGCCTGTTAGTTTATTTTCTCAATGGTTAATGCTAGAACTTTGAAAACGCAGAAAAGCACTTCAGATCACAAAAGCACACTGTGCTTCTCTCCTGGTTCAAGTATCTCAAAGCTGAATCACTAGGTAGCAAAAGAGTTTCAAACTCTCAGAAAAGCGTTTTAGCCAACTGGAAATAATCCCATGTTTCTTAGCTTCTTGGTACTCGGTTTCTATGTGTATTTTAAATGAAACTCTGACAAAATGATTCTCTCTTGGGCCCTGCATGGCTCCCCAAATTTGGTCATCCCACCATCACGGGTTTTTTTTTTAGAGCCTATTGGATGTTTACCCTCATTAGGTGAATTTCACTGAAAATGCCTGTTAGTTTAATTTCTCAATGGTTAATGCTAGAACTTTGAAAACGCAGAAAACCACTTCAGATCACAAGAGCACACTGTGCTTCTCTCCTGTTTCAAGAATCTCAAAGCTGAATCACTAGGTAGCAAAAGAGTTTCAAACTCACAGAAAAGCGTTTTAGCCAACTGGAAATAATTCCATGTTTCTTAGCTTCTGGGCACTAGGTTTCTTTGTGTATTTCAATGAAACTCTGAGAAAATGATTCTCTTTTGTGCCCCTCATGGCTCCCCAAGTTTGGTCATCCCACCATCACGGGTTTTTTGTTTAGAGCCTATTGGATGTTTACCCTGATTAGGCGAATTTCACTGAAAATGCCTGTTAGATTAATTTCTCAATGGTTAATGCTAGAACTTTGCAAACGCAGAAAAGCACTTATGATCACAAGAGCACACTGTGCTTCTCTCCTGGTTCAAGTATCTCAAAGCTGAATCACAAGGTAGCAAAAGAGTTTCAAACTCACAGAAAAGCCTTTTAGCCAACTGGAAATTATTCCATGTTTCTTAGCTTCTGGGCACTAGGTTTCTTTGTGTATATCAATGAAACTCTGAAAAAATGATTCTCTCATGTGCCCCTCATGGCTCCCCAAGTTTGGTCATCCCACCATCACGTGTATTTTGTTTAGAGCCTATTGGATATTTACCCTGATTAGGCAAATTTGACAGAAAACGCCTGTTAGTTTAATTCCTCAATGGTTAATGCTAGAACTTTGAAAACGCAGAAAAACACTTCAGATCACAAGAGCACACTGTGCTTCTATCCTGGTTCAAGTACCTCAACACTGAATCACTAGGTAGCAAAAGAGTTTCAAACTCACAGAAAAGCGTTTTAGCGAATTGGAAATAATTCCCTGTTTCTTAGCTTCTGGGCACTAGGTTTCTTTGTGTATTTCAATGAAACTCTGAGAAAATGATTCTCTTTGTGCCCCTCATGGCTCCCCAAGTTTGGTCATCCCACCATCACGTGTATTTTGTTTAGAGCCTATTGGATGTTTACACTGATTAGGCGAAAATGCCTGAAAACGCGTGTTAGTTTAATTTCTCAATGGTTAATGCTAGAACTTTCAAAAGGTAGAAAAGCATGTCAGATCACAAGAGCACACTGTGCTTTTCTCTTGTTTGAAGAATCTCAAAGCTGAATCACTAGGTAGCAAAAGAGTTTCAAACTCACAGAAAAGCATTTTAGCCAACTGGAAATTATTCCATGTTTCTTAGCTTCTGGGCACTAGGTTTCTTTGTGTATTTCAATGAAACTCTGAGAAAATGATTCTCTTTTGTGCCCCTCATGGCTCCCCAAGTTTGGTCATCCCACCATCACGGGTTTTTTGTTTAGAGCCTATTGGATGTTTACACTGATTAGGCGAAAATGCCTGAAAACGCGTGTTAGTTTAATTTCTCAATGGTTAATGCTAGAACTTTCAAAAGGTAGAAAAGCATGTCAGATCACAAGAGCACACTGTGCTTTTCTCTTGTTTGAAGAATCTCAAAGCTGAATCACTAGGTAGCAAAAGAGTTTCAAACTCACAGAAAAGCGTTTTAGCCAAGTGGGAATAATCCCATGTTCCTTAGCTTCTGGGTACTAGGTTTCTTTGTGTATTTCAATGAAACTCTGAAAAAATGATTCTCTCTTGTGCCCCTCATGGCTCCCCAAATTAGGTCATCCCACCATCGTGGGTTTTTAGTTTAGAACCATATGGATGTTTACTCTGATTAGGTGAATTTCACTGAAAATGCATGTTATTTTAATTTCTCAATGGTTAATGCTAGAACTTTGTAAACGCAGAAAAGCACATCAGATCACAAGAGCACACTGTGCTTCTCTCCTGGTTCAAGTATCTCAAAGCTGAATCACTAGGTAGCAAAAGAGTTTCAAACTCACAGAAAAGCATTTTAGCCAACTGGAAATAATTCCATGTTTCTTAGCTTCTGGGCACTAGGTTTCTTTGTGTATTTCAATGAAACTCTGAGAAAATGATTCTCTTTTGTGCCCCTCATGGCTCCCCAAGTTTGGTCATCTCACCATCATGGGTTTTTTGTTTAGAGCCTATTGGATGTTTACACTGATTTGGCGAATTTCACTGAAAATGCCTGTTAGTTTAATTTCTCAATGGTTAATGCTAGAACTTTGCAAATGCAGAAAAGCACTTATGATCACAAGAGCACACTGTGCTTCCCTCCTGGTTCAAGTATCTCAAAGCTGAATCACAAGGTAACAAAAGAGTTTCAAACTCACAGAAAAGCATTTTAGCCAACTGGAAATTATTCCATGTTTCTTAGCTTCTGGGCACTAGGTTTCTTTGTGTATATCAATGAAACTCTGAAAAAATGATTCTCTCATGTGCCCCTCATGGCTCCCCAAGTTTGGTCATCCCACCATCCCGTGTATTTTGTTTAGAGCCTATTGGATATTTACCCTGATTAGGCAAATTTGACAGAAATCGCCTGTTAGTTTAATTCCTCAATGGTTAATGCTAGAACTTTGAAAATGCAGAACAGCAGTTTAGTTCACAAGAGCACATGTGCTTCTCTTCTGGTTCACATATCTCAAAACTGAATCGCTTCATAGCAAAACAGTTTCAAAGTTACAGAAAAGCAATTAAGCGAACTAGAAATAATTGCCTGTTTCTTAGCTCTTGGGCACGAGGTTTAATTGTGTATTTAAATGAAATTGTGAAAAAATGATTCTCTCATGTGCCCCTCAAGGATACCCAAGTTTGGTCATCCCACCATCACGCGTGTTTTGTTTGCAGTCCATTGGATGTTTACCCTCATTAGGCGAATTTGACTGAAAACGCCTTTTAGATTAATTTCTCAATGGTTAATGCTAGAACTTTGAAAACGCAGAAAAGCACTTCAGATCACAAAAGCACACTGTGCTTCTCTCCTGGTTCAAGTATCTCAAAGCTGAATCACTAGGTAGCAAAAGAGTTTCAAACTCACAGAAAAGCATTTTAGCCAACTGGAAATAATTCCATGTTTCTTAGCTTCTGGGCACTAGGATTCTTTGTGTATTTCAATGAAATTCTGACCAAATGCTTCTCTCATGTGCCCCTCATGGCTCCCCAAATTTGGTCATCCCACCATCATGGGTGTTTTGTTTGCAGTCCGTTGGATGTTTACCCTGATTAGGCGAATTTGACTGAAAACGCCTGTTAGTTTATTTTCTCAATGGTTAATGCTAGAACTTTCAAAAGGTAGAAAAGCATGTCAGATCACAAGAGCACACTGTGCTTTTCTCTTGTTTGAAGAATCTCAAAGCTGAATCACTAGGTAGCAAAAGAGTTTCAAATTCACAGAAAAGCGTTTTAGCCAAGTGGAAATAATCCCATGTTCCTTAGCTTCTGGGTACTAGGTTTCTGTGTGTATTTCAATGAAACTCTGAAAAAATGATTCTCTCTTGTGCCCCTCATGGTTCCCCAAATTAGGTCATCCCACCATCACGGGTTTTTAGTTTAGAACCATATGGGTGTTTACTCTGATTAGGTGAATTTCACTGAAAATGCCTGTCAGTTTAATTTCTCAATGGTTAATGCTAGAACTTTGCAAATGCAGAAAAGCACTTATGATCACAAGAGCACACTGTGCTTCCCTCCTGGTTCAAGTATCTCAAAGCTGAATCACAAGGTAGCAAAAGAGTTTCAAACTCACAGAAAAGCCTTTTAGCCAACTGGAAATTATTCCATGTTTCTTAGCTTCTGGGCACTAGGTTTCTTTGTGTATTTCAATGAAACTCTGAGAAAATGATTCTCTTTTGTGCCCCTCATGGCTCCCCAAGTTTGGTCATCCCACCATCACGTGTATTTTGTTTAGAGCTTATTGGATATTTACCCTGATTAGGCAAATTTGACAGAAAACGCCTGTTAGTTTAATTCCTCAATGGTTAATGCTAGAACTTTGAAAACGCAGAAAAACACTTCAGATTACAAGAGCACACTGTGCTTCTCTCCTGGTTCAAGTACCTCAACACTGAATCACTAGGTAGCAAAAGAGTTTCAAACTCTCAGAAAAGCGTTTTAGCCAACTGGAAATAATCCCATGTTTCTTAGCTTCTTGGTACTCGGTTTCTATGTGTATTTTAATGAAACTCTGACAAAATGATTCTCTCTTGGGCCCCGCATGGCTCCCCAAATTTGGTCATCCCACCATCACGGGTTTTTTTTTTTAGAGCCTAATGGATGTTTACCCTCATTAGGTGAATTTCACTGAAAATGCCTGTTAGTTCAATTTCTCAATGGATAATGCTAGAACTTTGAAAACGCAGAAAACCACTTCAGATCACAAGAGCACACTGTGCTTCTCTCCTGTTTCAAGAATCTCAAAGCTGAATCACTAGGTAGCAAAAGAGTTTCAAACTCACAGAAAAGCGTTTTAGCCAACTGGAAATAATTCCATGTTTCTTAGCTTCTGGGCACTAGGTTTCTTTGTGTATTTCAATGAAACTCTGAGAAAATGATTCTCTTCTGTGCCCCTCATGGCTCCCCAAGTTTGGTCATCCCACCATCACGGGTTTTTTTGTTTAGAGCCTATTGGATGTTTACCCTGATTAGGCGAATTTCACTGAAAATGCCTGTTAGATTAATTTCTCAATGGTTAATGCTAGAACTTTGCAAACGCAGAAAAGCACTTATGATCACAAGAGCACACTGTGCTTCTCTCCTGGTTCAAGTATCTCAAAGCTGAATCACAAGGTAGCAAAAGAGTTTCAAACTCACAGAAAAGCCTTTTAGCCAACTGGAAATTATTCCATGTTTCTTAGCTTCTGGGCACTAGGTTTCTTTGTGTATATCAATGAAACTCTGAAAAAATGATTCTCTCATGTGCCCCTCATGGCTCCCCAAGTTTGGTCATCCCACCATCACGTGTATTTTGTTTAGAGCCTATTGGATATTTACCCTGATTAGGCAAATTTGACAGAAAACGCCTGTTAGTTTAATTCCTCAATGGTTAATGCTAGAACTTTGAAAACGCAGAAAAACACTTCAGATCACAAGAGCACACTGTGCTTCTCTCCTGGTTCAAGTACCTCAACACTGAATCACTAGGTAGCAAAAGAGTTTCAAACTCACAGAAAAGCGTTTTAGCGAATTGGAAATAATTCCCTGTTTCTTAGCTTCTGGGCACTAGGTTTCTTTGTGTATTTCAATGAAACTCTGAGAAAATGATTATCTCATGGGCCCCTCATGGCTCCCCAAATTTGGTCATCCCACCATCACGGGTTTTTTGTTTAGAGCCTATTGGATGTTTACACTGATTAGGCGAAAATGCCTGAAAACGCGTGTTAGTTTAATTTCTCAATGGTTAATGCTAGAACTTTCAAAAGGTAGAAAAGCATGTCAGATCACAAGAGCACACTGTGCTTTTCTCTTGTTTGAAGAATCTCAAAGCTGAATCACTAGGTAGCAAAAGAGTTTCAAACTCACAGAAAAGCATTTTAGCCGACTGGAAATTATTCCATGTTTCTTAGCTTCTGGGCACTAGGTTTCTTTGTGTATTTCAATGAAACTCTGAGAAAATGATTCTCTTTTGTGCCCCTCATGGCTCCCCAAGTTTGGTCATCCCACCATCACGGGTTTTTTGTTTAGAGCCTATTGGATGTTTACACTGATTTGGCGAATTTCACTGAAAATGCCTGTTAGTTTAATTTCTCAATGGTTAATGCTAGAACTTTGCAAACGCAGAAAAGCACTTCAGACCACAAGAGCACACTGTGCTTCTCTCCTGGTTCAAGTATCTCAAAGCTGAATCACTAGGTAGCAAAAGAGTTTCAAACTCACAGAAAAGCGTTTTAGCCAACTGGAAATAATTCCATGTTTCTTAGCTCCTGGGTACTAGGATTCTTTGTGTATTTCAATGAAACTCTGACCAAATGATTGTCTCATGTGCCCCTCATGGCTCCCCAAATTTGGTCATCGCACCATCATGGGTGTTTTGTTTGCAGTCCATTGGATGTTTACCCTGATTAGGCGAATTTGACTGAAAACGCCTGTTAGTTTATTTTCTCAATGGTTAATGCTAGAACTTTGAAAACGCAGAAAAGCACTTCAGATCACAAAAGCACACTGTGCTTCTCTCCTGGTTCAAGTATCTCAAAGCTGAATCACTAGGTAGCAAAAGAGTTTCAAACTCTCAGAAAAGCGTTTTAGCCAACTGGAAATAATCCCATGTTTCTTAGCTTCTTGGTACTCGGTTTCTATGTGTATTTTAATGAAACTCTGACAAAATGATTCTCTCTTGGGCCCTGCATGGCTCCCCAAATTTGGTCATCCCACCATCACGGGTTTTTTTTTTTAGAGCCTATTGGATGTTTACCCTCATTAGGTGAATTTCACTGAAAATGCCTGTTAGTTTAATTTCTCAATGGTTAATGCTAGAACTTTGAAAACGCAGAAAACCACTTCAGATCACAAGACCACACTGTGCTTCTCTCCTGTTTCAAGAATCTCAAAGCTGAATCACTAGGTAGCAAAAGAGTTTCAAACTCACAGAAAAGCGTTTTAGCCAACTGGAAATATTTCCATGTTTCTTAGCTTCTGGGCACTAGGTTTCTTTGTGTATTTCAATGAAACTCTGAGAAAATGATTCTCTTTTGTGCCCCTCATGGCTCCCCAAGTTTGGTCATCCCACCATCACGGGTTTTTTGTTTAGAGCCTATTGGATGTTTACCCTGATTAGGCGAATTTCACTGAAAATGCCTGTTAGATTAATTTCTCAATGGTTAATGCTAGAACTTTGCAAACGCAGAAAAGCACTTATGATCACAAGAGCACACTGTGCTTCTCTCCTGGTTCAAGTATCTCAAAGCTGAATCACAAGGTAGCAAAAGAGTTTCAAACTCACAGAAAAGCGTTTTAGCCAACTGGAAATTATTCCATGTTTCTTAGCTTCTGGGCACTAGGTTTCTTTGTGTATATCAATGAAACTCTGAAAAAATGATTCTCTCATGTGCCCCTCATGGCTCCCCAAGTTTGGTCATCCCACCATCACGTGTATTTTGTTTAGAGCCTATTGGATATTTACCCTGATTAGGCAAATTTGACAGAAAACGCCTGTTAGTTTAATTCCTCAATGGTTAATGCTAGAACTTTGAAAACGCAGAAAAACACTTCAGATCACAAGAGCACACTGTGCTTCTATCCTGGTTCAAGTACCTCAACACTGAATCACTAGGTAGCAAAAGAGTTTCAAACTCACAGAAAAGCGTTTTAGCGAATTGGAAATAATTCCCTGTTTCTTAGCTTCTGGGCACTAGGTTTCTTTGTGTATTTCAATGAAACTCTGAGAAAATGATTATCTCATGGGCCCCTCATGGCTCCCCAAGTTTGGTCATCCCACCATCACAGGTTTTTTGTTTTTAGAGCCTATTGGATGTTTACACTGATTAGGCGAAAATGCCTGAAAACGCGTGTTAGTTTAATTTCTCAATGGTTAATGCTAGAACTTTCAAAAGGTAGAAAAGCATGTCAGATCACAAGAGCACACTGTGCTTTTCTCTTGTTTGAAGAATCTCAAAGCTGAATCACTAGGTAGCAAAAGAGTTTCAAGTTCACAGAAAAGCGTTTTAGCCAAGTGGGAATAATCCCATGTTCCTTAGCTTCTGGGTACTAGGTTTCTTTGTGTTTTTCAATGAAACTCTGAAAAAATGATTCTCTCTTGTGCCCCTCATGGCTCCCCAAATTAGGTCATCCCACCATCGTGGGTTTTTAGTTTAGAACCATATGGATGTTTACTCTGATTAGGTGAATTTCACTGAAAATGCATGTTATTTTAATTTCTCAATGGTTAATGCTAGAACTTTGTAAACGCAGAAAAGCACATCAGATCACAAGAGCACACTGTGCTTCTCTCCTGGTTCAAGTATCTCAAAGCTGAATCACTAGGTAGCAAAAGAGTTTCAAACTCACAGAAAAGCATTTTAGCCAACTGGAAATAATTCCATGTTTCTTAGCTTCTGGGCACTAGGTTTCTTTGTGTATTTCAATGAAACTCTGAGAAAATGATTCTCTTTTGTGCCCCTCATGGCTCCCCAAGTTTGGTCATCTCACCATCACGGGTTTTTTTTGTTTAGAGCCTATTGGATGTTTACACTGATTTGGCGAATTTCACTGAAAATGCCTGTTAGTTTAATTTCTCAATGGTTAATGCTAGAACTTTGCAAATGCAGAAAAGCACTTATGATCACAAGAGCACACTGTGCTTCCCTCCTGGTTCAAGTATCTCAAAGCTGAATCACAAGGTAACAAAAGAGTTTCAAACTCACAGAAAAGCATTTTAGCCAACTGGAAATTATTCCATGTTTCTTAGCTTCTGGGCACTAGGTTTCTTTGTGTATTTCAATGAAACTCTGAGAAAATGATTCTCTTTTGTGCCCCTCATGGCTCCCCAAGTTTGGTCATCCCACCATCACGTGTATTTTGTTTAGAGCTTATTGGATATTTACCCTGATTAGGCAAATTTGACAGAAAACGCCTGTTAGTTTAATTCCTCAATGGTTAATGCAAGAACTTTGAAAACGCAGAAAAAACACTTCAGATTACAAGAGCACACTGTGCTTCTCTCCTGGTTCAAGTACCTCAACACTGAATCACTAGGTAGCAAAAGAGTTTCAAACTCTCAGAAAAGCGTTTTAGCCAACTGGAAATAATCCCATGTTTCTTAGCTTCTTGGGCACTCGGTTTCTATGTGTATTTTAATGAAACTCTGACAAAATGATTCTCTCTTGGGCCCCCCGCATGGCTCCCCAAATTTGGTCATCCCACCATCACGGGTTTTTTTTTTTTTAGAGCCTATTGGATGTTTACCCTCATTAGGTGAATTTCACTGAAAATGCCTGTTAGTTCAATTTCTCAATGGATAATGCTAGAACTTTGAAAACGCAGAAAACCACTTCAGATCACAAGAGCACACTGTGCTTCTCTCCTGTTTCAAGAATCTCAAAGCTGAATCACTAGGTAGCAAAAGAGTTTCAAACTCACAGAAAAGCGTTTTAGCCAACTGGAAATAATTCCATGTTTCTTAGCTTCTGGGCACTAGGTTTCTTTGTGTATTTCAATGAAACTCTGAGAAAATGATTCTCTTTTGTGCCCCTCATGGCTCCCCAAGTTTGGTCATCCCACCATCACGGGTTTTTTGTTTAGAGCCTATTGGATGTTTACCCTGATTAGGCGAATTTCACTGAAAATGCCTGTTAGATTAATTTCTCAATGGTTAATGCTAGAACTTTGCAAACGCAGAAAAGCACTTATGATCACAAGAGCACGCTGTGCTTCTCTCCTGGTTCAAGTATCTCAAAGCTGAATCACAAGGTAGCAAAAGAGTTTCAAACTCACAGAAAAGCGTTTTAGCCAACTGGAAATTATTCCATGTTTCTTAGCTTCTGGGCACTAGGTTTCTTTGTGTATATCAATGAAACTCTGAAAAAATGATTCTCTCATGTGCCCTCATGGCTCCCCAAGTTTGGTCATCCCACCATCACGTGTATTTTGTTTAGAGCCTATTGGATATTTACCCTGATTAGGCAAATTTGACAGAAAACGCCTGTTAGTTTAATTCCTCAATGGTTAATGCTAGAACTTTGAAAACGCAGAAAAACACTTCAGATCACAAGAGCACACTGTGCTTCTATCCTGGTTCAAGTACCTCAACACTGAATCACTAGGTAGCAAAAGAGTTTCAAACTCACAGAAAAGCGTTTTAGCGAATTGGAAATAATTCCCTGTTTCTTAGCTTCTGGGCACTAGGTTTCTTTGTGTATTTCAATGAAACTCTGAGAAAATGATTCTCTTTTGTGCCCCTCATGGCTCCCCAAGTTTGGTCATCCCACCATCACGTGTATTTTGTTTAGAGCCTATTGGATGTTTACCTGATTAGGCGAAAATGCCTGAAAACGCGTGTTAGTTTAATTTCTCAATGGTTAATGCTAGAACTTTCAAAAGGTAGAAAAAGCATGTCAGATCACAAGAGCACACTGTGCTTTTCTCTTGTTTGAAGAATCTCAAAGCTGAATCACTAGGTAGCAAAAGAGTTTCAAACTCACAGAAAAGCATTTTAGCCAACTGGAAATTATTCCATGTTTCTTAGCTTCTGGGCACTAGGTTTCTTTGTGTATTTCAATGAAACTCTGAGAAAATGATTCTCTTTTGTGCCCCTCATGGCTCCCCAAGTTTGGTCATCCCACCATCACGGGTTTTTTGTTTAGAGCCTATTGGATGTTTACACTGATTAGGCGAAAATGCCTGAAAACGCGTGTTAGTTTAATTTCTCAATGGTTAATGCTAGAACTTTCAAAAGGTAGAAAAGCATGTCAGATCACAAGAGCACACTGTGCTTTTCTCTTGTTTGAAGAATCTCAAAGCTGAATCACTAGGTAGCAAAAGAGTTTCAAACTCACAGAAAAGCGTTTTAGCCAAGTGGGAATAATCCCATGTTCCTTAGCTTCTGGGTACTAGGTTTCTTTGTGTATTTCAATGAAACTCTGAAAAAATGATTCTCTCTTGTGCCCCTCATGGCTCCCCAAATTAGGTCATCCCACCATCGTGGGTTTTTAGTTTAGAACCATATGGATGTTTACTCTGATTAGGTGAATTTCACTGAAAATGCATGTTATTTTAATTTCTCAATGGTTAATGCTAGAACTTTGTAAACGCAGAAAAGCACATCAGATCACAAGAGCACACTGTGCTTCTCTCCTGGTTCAAGTATCTCAAAGCTGAATCACTAGGTAGCAAAAGAGTTTCAAACTCACAGAAAAGCATTTTAGCCAACTGGAAATAATTCCATGTTTCTTAGCTTCTGGGCACTAGGTTTCTTTGTGTATTTCAATGAAACTCTGAGAAAATGATTCTCTTTTGTGCCCCTCATGGCTCCCCAAGTTTGGTCATCTCACCATCACGGGTTTTTTTTTTAGAGCCTATTGGATGTTTACACTGATTTGGCGAATTTCACTGAAAATGCCTGTTAGTTTAATTTCTCAATGGTTAATGCTAGAACTTTGCAAATGCAGAAAAGCACTTATGATCACAAGAGCACACTGTGCTTCCCTCCTGGTTCAAGTATCTCAAAGCTGAATCACAAGGTAACAAAAGAGTTTCAAACTCACAGAAAAGCATTTTAGCCAACTGGAAATTATTCCATGTTTCTTAGCTTCTGGGCACTAGGTTTCTTTGTGTATATCAATGAAACTCTGAAAAAATGATTCTCTCATGTGCCCCTCATGGCTCCCCAAGTTTGGTCATCCCACCATCACGTGTATTTTGTTTTAGAGCCTATTGGATATTTACCCTGATTAGGCAAATTTGACAGAAATCGCCTGTTAGTTTAATTCCTCAATGGTTAATGCTAGAACTTTGAAAATGCAGAACAGCAGTTTAGTTCACAAGAGCACATGTGCTTCTCTCCTGGTTCACATATCTCAAAACTGAATCGCTTCATAGCAAAACAGTTTCAAAGTTACAGAAAAGCAATTAAGCGAACTAGAAATAATTGCCTGTTTCTTAGCTCTTGGGCACGAGGTTTAATTGTGTATTTCAATGAAATTGTGAAAAAATGATTCTCTCATGTGCCCCTCAAGGATACCCAAGTTTGGTCATCCCACCATCACGCGTGTTTTTGTTTGCAGTCCATTGGATGTTTACCCTCATTAGGCGAATTTGACTGAAAACGCCTTTTAGATTAATTTCTCAATGGTTAATGCTAGAACTTTGAAAACGCAGAAAAGCACTTCAGATCACAAAAGCACACTGTGCTTCTCTCCTGGTTCAAGTATCTCAAAGCTGAATCACTAGGTAGCAAAAGAGTTTCAAACTCACAGAAAAGCATTTTAGCCAACTAGAAATAATTCCATGTTTCTTAGCTTCTGGGCACTAGGATTCTTTGTGTATTTCAATGAAACTCTGACCAAATGCTTCTCTCATGTGCCCCTCATGGCTCCCCAAATTTGGTCATCCCACCATCATGGGTGTTTTTGTTTGCAGTCCGTTGGATGTTTACCCTGATTAGGCGAATTTGACTGAAAACGCCTGTTAGTTTATTTTCTCAATGGTTAATGCTAGAACTTTCAAAAGGTAGAAAAGCATGTCAGATCACAAGAGCACACTGTGCTTTCTCTTGTTTGAAGAATCTCAAAGCTGAATCACTAGGTAGCAAAAGAGTTTCAAACTCACAGAAAAGCGTTTTAGCCAAGTGGAAATAATACCATGTTCCTTAGCTTCTGGGTACTAGGTTTCTTTGTGTATTTCAATGAAACTCTGAAAAAATGATTCTCTCTTGTGCCCCTCATGGCTCCCCAAATTAGGTCATCCCACCATCGTGGGTTTTTTTTTTAGAGCCATATGGATATTTACTCTGATTAGGTGAATTTCACTGAAAATGCCTGTTACTTTAATTCCTCAATGGTTAATGCTAGAACTTTGCAAAAGCAGAAAAGCACTTCAGATCACAAGAGCACACTGTGCTTCTCTCCTGGTTCAAGTATCTCAAAGCTGAATCACTAGGTAGCAAAAGAGTTTCAAACTCACAGAAAAGCGTTTTATCCACCTGAAATAATCCCATGTTTCTTAGCTTCTTGGTACTAGGTTTCTATGTGTATTTCAATGAAACTCTGACAAAATGATTCTCTCTTGGGCCCCCCATGGCTTCCCAAATTTGATCATCCTACCATCACAGGTTTTTTTTTTTAGAGCATATTGGATATTTACCCTCATTAGGTGAATTTCACTGAAATGCCTGTTAGTTTAATTTCACAATGGTTAATGCTAGAAATTTGCAAACACAGAAAAGCACTTCAGATCACAAGAGCACACTGTGCTTCTCTCTTGGTTCAAGTACCTCCATGCTGAATCACTAGGTAGCAAAAGAGTTTCAAACTCACAGAAAAGCGTTTTAGCCAACTGGAAATAATTCCATGTTTCTTAGCTTCTGGGCACTAGGTTTCTTTGTGTATTTCAATGAAATTCTGAAAAAATGATTCTCTCTTGTGCCCCTCATGGCTCCCTAAATTAGGTCATCCCACCATCACGGGTTTTTAGTTTAGAACCATAAGGATGTTTACTCTGATTAGGTGAATTTCACTGAAAATGCATGTTATTTTAATTTCTCAATGGTTAATGCTAGAACTTTGTAAACACAGAAAAGCACATCAGATCACAAGAGCACACTGTGCTTCTCTCCTGGTTCAAGTATCTCAAAGCTGAATCACTAGGTAGCAAAAGAGTTTCAAACTCACAGAAAAGCATTTTAG
Organism: Tamias sibiricus; assembly: GCA_025594165.1. Classification (NCBI taxonomy): domain Eukaryota; kingdom Metazoa; phylum Chordata; class Mammalia; order Rodentia; family Sciuridae; genus Tamias; species Tamias sibiricus. Next base: position 117,316 of record JAKELJ010000023.1, on the reverse strand, counting down.
CCAACTGGAAATAATTCCATGTTTCTTAGCTTCTGGGCACTAGGTTTCTTTGTGTATATCAATGAAACTCTGAAAAAATGATTCTCTCATGTGCCCCTCATGGCTCCACAAGTTTGGTCATCCCACCATCACGTGTATTTTGTTTAGAGCCTATTGGATGTTTACCCTGATTATGCGAATTTCACTGAAAATGCCTGTTAGTTTAATTTCTCAATGGTTAATGCTAGAACTTTGCAAATGCAGAAAAGCACTTATGATCACAAGAGCACACTGTGCTTCTCTCCTGGTTCAAGTATCTCAAAGCTGAATCACAAGGTAGCAAAAGAGTTTCAAACTCACAGAAAAGCGTTTTAGCCAACTGGAAATTATTCCATGTTTCTTAGCTTCTGGGCACTAGGTTTCTTTGTGTATATCAATGAAACTCTGAAAATATGATTCTCTCATGTGCCCCTCATGGCTCCCCAAGTTTGGTCATCCCACCATCACGTGTATTTTGTTTAGAGCCTATTGGATATTTACCCTGATTAGGCAAATTTGACAGAAAACGCCTGTTAGTTTAATTCCTCAATGGTTAATGGTAGAACTTTGAAAATGCAGAACAGCAGTTTAGTTCACAAGAGCACATGTGCTTCTCTCCTGGTTCACATATCTCAAAACTGAATCGCTTCATAGCAAAACAGTTTCAAACTTACAGAAAAGCAATTAAGCGAACTAGAAATAGTTGCCTGTTTCTTAGCTCTTGGGCACGAGGTTTAATTGTGTATTTCAATGAAACTGTGAAAAAATGATTCTCTCATGTGCCCCTCAAGGATACCCAAGTTTGGTCATCCCACCATCACGCGTGTTTTGTTTGCAGTCCATTGGATGTTTACCCTGATTAGGCGAATTTGACTGAAAACGCCTGTTAGATTAATTTCTCAATGGTTAATGCTAGAACTTTGAAACCGCAGAAAAGCACTTCAGATCACAAAAGCACACAGTGCTTCTCTCCTGGTTCAAGAATCTCAAAGCTGAATCACTAGGTAGCAAAAGAGTTTCAAACTCACAGAAAAGCGTTTTAGCCAACTGGAAATAATTCCATGTTTCTTAGCTTCTGGGCACTAGGATTCTTTGTTTATTTCAATGAAACTCTGACCAAATGCTTCTCTCATGTGCCCCTCATGGCTCCCCAAATTAGGTCATCCAACCATCACGGGTTTTTTGTTTAGAGCCTATTGGATGTTTACCCTGATTAGGCGAATTTCACTGAAAATGCCTGTTAGTTTAATTTCTCAATGGTTAATGCTAGAACTTTGCAAACGCAGAAAAGCACTTCAGACCACAAGAGCACACTGTGCTTCTCTCCTGGTTCAAGTATCTCAAAGCTGAATCACTAGGTAGCAAAAGAGTTTCAAACTCACAGAAAAGCGTTTTAGCCAACTGGAAATAATTCCATGTTTCTTAGCTTCTGGGTACTAGGATTCTTTGTGTATTTCAATGAAACTCTGACCAAATGATTGTCTCATGTGCCCCTCATGGCTCCCCAAATTTGGTCATCCCACCATCATGGGTGTTTTGTTTGCAGTCCATTGGATGTTTACCCTGATTAGGCGAATTTGACTGAAAACGCCTGTTAGTTTATTTTCTCAATGGTTAATGCTAGAACTTTGAAAACGCAGAAAAGCACTTCAGATCACAAAAGCACACTGTGCTTCTCTCCTGGTTCAAGTATCTCAAAGCTGAATCACTAGGTAGCAAAAGAGTTTCAAACTCTCAGAAAAGCGTTTTAGCCAACTGGAAATAATCCCATGTTTCTTAGCTTCTTGGTACTCGGTTTCTATGTGTATTTTAATGAAACTCTGACAAAATGATTCTCTCTTGGGCCCTGCATGGCTCCCCAAATTTGGTCATCCCACCATCACGGGTTTTTTTTTTTTAGAGCCTATTGGATGTTTTTACCCTCATTAGGTGAATTTCACTGAAAATGCCTGTTAGTTTAATTTCTCAATGGTTAATGCTAGAACTTTGAAAACGCAGAAAACCACTTCAGATCACAAGAGCACACTGTGCTTCTCTCCTGTTTCAAGAATCTCAAAGCTGAATCACTAGGTAGCAAAAGAGTTTCAAACTCACAGAAAAGTGTTTTAGCCAACTGGAAATAATTCCATGTTTCTTAGCTTCTGGGCACTAGGTTTCTTTGTGTATTTCAATGAAACTCTGAGAAAATGATTCTCTTTTGTGCCCCTCATGGCTCCCCAAGTTTGGTCATCCCACCATCACGGGTTTTTTGTTTAGAGCCTATTGGATGTTTACCCTGATTAGGCGAATTTCACTGAAAATGCCTGTTAGATTAATTTCTCAATGGTTAATGCTAGAACTTTGCAAACGCAGAAAAGCACTTATGATCACAAGAGCACACTGTGCTTCTCTCCTGGTTCAAGTATCTCAAAGCTGAATCACAAGGTAGCAAAAGAGTTTCAAACTCACAGAAAAGCGTTTTAGCCAACTGGAAATTATTCCATGTTTCTTAGCTTCTGGGCACTAGGTTTCTTTGTGTATATCAATGAAACTCTGAAAAAATGATTATCTCATGGCCCCTCATGGCTCCCCAAGTTTGGTCATCCCACCATCACGTGTATTTTGTTTAGAGCCTATTGGATATTTACCCTGATTAGGCAAATTTGACAGAAAACGCCTGTTAGTTTAATTCCTCAATGGTTAATGCTAGAACTTTGAAAACGCAGAAAAACACTTCAGATCACAAGAGCACACTGTGCTTCTATCCTGGTTCAAGTACCTCAACACTGAATCACTAGGTAGCAAAAGAGTTTCAAACTCACAGAAAAGCGTTTTAGCGAATTGGAAATAATTCCCTGTTTCTTAGCTTCTGGGCACTAGGTTTCTTTGTGTATTTCAATGAAACTCTGAGAAAATGATTATCTCATGGGCCCCCTCATGGCTCCCCAAATTTGGTCATCCCACCATCACGGGTTTTTTGTTTAGAGCCTATTGGATGTTTACACTGATTAGGCGAAAATGCCTGAAAACGCGTGTTAGTTTAATTTCTCAATGGTTAATGCTAGAACTTTCAAAAGGTAGAAAAGCATGTCAGATCACAAGAGCACACTGTGCTTTTCTCTTGTTTGAAGAATCTCAAAGCTGAATCACTAGGTAGCAAAAGAGTTTCAAACTCACAGAAAAGCATTTTAGCCAACTGGAAATTATTCCATGTTTCTTAGCTTCTGGGCACTAGGTTTCTTTGTGTATTTCAATGAAACTCTGAGAAAATGATTCTCTTTTGTGCCCCTCATGGCTCCCCAAGTTTGGTCATCCCACCATCACGGGTTTTTTTGTTTAGAGCCTATTGGATGTTTACACTGATTAGGCGAAAATGCCTGAAAACGCGTGTTAGTTTAATTTCTCAATGGTTAATGCTAGAACTTTCAAAAGGTAGAAAAGCATGTCAGATCACAAGAGCACACTGTGCTTTTCTCTTGTTTGAAGAATCTCAAAGCTGAATCACTAGGTAGCAAAAGAGTTTCAAACTCACAGAAAAGCGTTTTAGCCAAGTGGGAATAATCCCATGTACTTAGCTTCTGGGTACTAGGTTTCTTTGTGTATTTCAATGAAACTCTGAAAAAATGATTCTCTCTTGTGCCCCTCATGGCTCCCCAAATTAGGTCATCCCACCATCGTGGGTTTTTAGTTTAGAACCATATGGATGTTTACTCTGATTAGGTGAATTTCACTGAAAATGCATGTTATTTTAATTTCTCAATGGTTAATGCTAGAACTTTGTAAACGCAGAAAAGCACATCAGATCACAAGAGCACACTGTGCTTCTCTCCTGGTTCAAGTATCTCAAAGCTGAATCACTAGGTAGCAAAAGAGTTTCAAACTCACAGAAAAGCATTTTAGCCAACTGGAAATAATTCCATGTTTCTTAGCTTCTGGGCACTAGGTTTCTTTGTGTATTTCAATGAAACTCTGAGAAAATGATTCTCTTTTGTGCCCCTCATGGCTCCCCAAGTTTGGTCATCTCACCATCACGGGTTTTTTGTTTAGAGCCTATTGGATGTTTACACTGATTTGGCGAATTTCACTGAAAATGCCTGTTAGTTTAATTTCTCAATGGTTAATGCTAGAACTTTGCAAATGCAGAAAAGCACTTATGATCACAAGAGCACACTGTGCTTCCCTCCTGGTTCAAGTATCTCAAAGCTGAATCACAAGGTAACAAAAGAGTTTCAAACTCACAGAAAAGCATTTTAGCCAACTGGAAATTATTCCATGTTTCTTAGCTTCTGGGCACTAGGTTTCTTTGTGTATATCAATGAAACTCTGAAAAAATGATTCTCTCATGTGCCCCTCATGGCTCCCCAAGTTTGGTCATCCCACCATCACGTGTATTTTGTTTAGAGCCTATTGGATATTTACCCTGATTAGGCAAATTTGACAGAAATCGCCTGTTAGTTTAATTCCTCAATGGTTAATGCTAGAACTTTGAAAATGCAGAACAGCAGTTTAGTTCACAAGAGCACATGTGCTTCTCTCCTGGTTCACATATCTCAAAACTGAATCGCTTCATAGCAAAACAGTTTCAAAGTTACAGAAAAGCAATTAAGCGAACTAGAAATAATTGCCTGTTTCTTAGCTCTTGGGCACGAGGTTTAATTGTGTATTTCAATGAAATTGTGAAAAAATGATTCTCTCATGTGCCCCTCAAGGATACCCAAGTTTGGTCATCCCACCATCACGCGTGTTTTGTTTGCAGTCCATTGGATGTTTACCCTCATTAGGCGAATTTGACTGAAAACGCCTTTTAGATTAATTTCTCAATGGTTAATGCTAGAACTTTGAAAACGCAGAAAAGCACTTCAGATCACAAAAGCACACTGTGCTTCTCTCCTGGTTCAAGTATCTCAAAGCTGAATCACTAGGTAGCAAAAGAGTTTCAAACTCACAGAAAAGCATTTTAGCCAACTGGAAATAATTCCATGTTTCTTAGCTTCTGGGCACTAGGATTCTTTGTGTATTTCAATGAAACTCTGACCAAATGCTTCTCTCATGTGCCCCTCATGGCTCCCCAAATTTGGTCATCCCACCATCATGGGTGTTTTGTTTGCAGTCCTTTGGATGTTTACCCTGATTAGGCGAATTTGACTGAAAACGCCTGTTAGTTTATTTTCTCAATGGTTAATGCTAGAACTTTCAAAAGGTAGAAAAGCATGTCAGATCACAAGAGCACACTGTGCTTTCTCTTGTTTGAAGAATCTCAAAGCTGAATCACTAGGTAGCAAAAGAGTTTCAAATTCACAGAAAAGCGTTTTAGCCAAGTGGAAATAATCCCATGTTCCTTAGCTTCTGGGTACTAGGTTTCTGTGTGTATTTCAATGAAACTCTGAAAAAATGATTCTCTCTTGTGCCCCTCATGGTTCCCCAAATTAGGTCATCCCACCATCACGGGTTTTTAGTTTAGAACCATATGGGTGTTTACTCTGATTAGGTGAATTTCACTGAAAATGCCTGTCAGTTTAATTTCTCAATGGTTAATGCTAGAACTTTGCAAATGCAGAAAAGCACTTATGATCACAAGAGCACACTGTGCTTCCCTCCTAGTTCAAGTATCTCAAAGCAGAATCACAAGGTAGCAAAAGAGTTTCAAACTCACAGAAAAGCCTTTTAGCCAACTGGAAATTATTCCATGTTTCTTAGCTTCTGGGCACTAGGTTTCTTTGTGTATTTCAATGAAACTCTGAGAAAATGATTCTCTTTTGTGCCCCTCATGGCTCCCCAAGTTTGGTCATCCCACCATCACGTGTATTTTGTTTAGAGCTTATTGGATATTTACCCTGATTAGGCAAATTTGACAGAAAACGCCTGTTAGTTTAATTCCTCAATGGTTAATGCAAGAACTTTGAAAACGCAGAAAAACACTTCAGATTACAAGAGCACACTGTGCTTCTCTCCTGGTTCAAGTACCTCAACACTGAATCACTAGGTAGCAAAAGAGTTTCAAACTCTCAGAAAAGCGTTTTAGCCAACTGGAAATAATCCCATGTTTCTTAGCTTCTTGGTACTCGGTTTCTATGTGTATTTTAATGAAACTCTGACAAAATGATTCTCTCTTGGGCCCCGCATGGCTCCCCAAATTTGGTCATCCCACCATCACGGGTTTTTTTTTTTTAGAGCCTATTGGATGTTTACCCTCATTAGGTGAATTTCACTGAAAATGCCTGTTAGTTCAATTTCTCAATGGATAATGCTAGAACTTTGAAAACGCAGAAAACCACTTCAGATCACAAGAGCACACTGTGCTTCTCTCCTGTTTCAAGAATCTCAAAGCTGAATCACTAGGTAGCAAAAGAGTTTCAAACTCACAGAAAAGCGTTTTAGCCAACTGGAAATAATTCCATGTTTCTTAGCTTCTGGGCACTAGGTTTCTTTGTGTATTTCAATGAAACTCTGAGAAAATGATTCTCTTTTGTGCCCCTCATGGCTCCCCAAGTTTGGTCATCCCACCATCACGGGTTTTTTGTTTAGAGCCTATTGGATGTTTACCCTGATTAGGCGAATTTCACTGAAAATGCCTGTTAGATTAATTTCTCAATGGTTAATGCTAGAACTTTGCAAACGCAGAAAAGCACTTATGATCACAAGAGCACGCTGTGCTTCTCTCCTGGTTCAAGTATCTCAAAGCTGAATCACAAGGTAGCAAAAGAGTTTCAAACTCACAGAAAAGCGTTTTAGCCAACTGGAAATTATTCCATGTTTCTTAGCTTCTGGGCACTAGGTTTCTTTGTGTATATCAATGAAACTCTGAAAAAATGATTCTCTCATGTGCCCCTCATGGCTCCCCAAGTTTGGTCATCCCACCATCACGTGTATTTTGTTTAGAGCCTATTGGATATTTACCCTGATTAGGCAAATTTGACAGAAAACGCCTGTTAGTTTAATTCCTCAATGGTTAATGCTAGAACTTTGAAAACGCAGAAAAAACACTTCAGATCACAAGAGCACACTGTGCTTCTATCCTGGTTCAAGTACCTCAACACTGAATCACTAGGTAGCAAAAGAGTTTCAAACTCACAGAAAAGCGTTTTAGCGAATTGGAAATAATTCCCTGTTTCTTAGCTTCTGGGCACTAGGTTTCTTTGTGTATTTCAATGAAACTCTGAGAAAATGATTATCTCATGGGCCCCTCATGGCTCCCCAAATTTGGTCATCCCACCATCACGGGTTTTTTGTTTAGAGCCTATTGGATGTTTACACTGATTAGGCGAAAATGCCTGAAAACGCGTGTTAGTTTAATTTCTCAATGGTTAATGCTAGAACTTTCAAAAGGTAGAAAAGCATGTCAGATCACAAGAGCACACTGTGCTTTTCTCTTGTTTGAAGAATCTCAAAGCTGAATCACTAGGTAGCAAAAGAGTTTCAAACTCACAGAAAAGCATTTTAGCCAACTGGAAATTATTCCATGTTTCTTAGCTTCTGGGCACTAGGTTTCTTTGTGTATTTCAATGAAACTCTGAGAAAATGATTCTCTTTTGTGCCCCTCATGGCTCCCCAAGTTTGGTCATCCCACCATCACGGGTTTTTTGTTTAGAGCCTATTGGATGTTTACACTGATTAGGCGAAAATGCCTGAAAACGCGTGTTAGTTTAATTTCTCAATGGTTAATGCTAGAACTTTCAAAAGGTAGAAAAGCATGTCAGATCACAAGAGCACACTGTGCTTTTCTCTTGTTTGAAGAATCTCAAAGCTGAATCACTAGGTAGCAAAAGAGTTTCAAACTCACAGAAAAGCATTTTAGCCAAGTGGGAATAATCCCATGTTCCTTAGCTTCTGGGTACTAGGTTTCTTTGTGTATTTCAATGAAACTCTGAAAAAATGATTCTCTCTTGTGCCCCTCATGGCTCCCCAAATTAGGTCATCCCACCATCGTGGGTTTTTAGTTTAGAACCATATGGATGTTTACTCTGATTAGGTGAATTTCACTGAAAATGCATGTTATTTTAATTTCTCAATGGTTAATGCTAGAACTTTGTAAATGCAGAAAAGCACATCAGATCACAAGAGCACACTGTGCTTCTCTCCTGGTTCAAGTATCTCAAAGCTGAATCACTAGGTAGCAAAAGAGTTTCAAACTCACAGAAAAGCATTTTAGCCAACTGGAAATAATTCCATGTTTCTTAGCTTCTGGGCACTAGGTTTCTTTGTGTATTTCAATGAAACTCTGAGAAAATGATTCTCTTTTGTGCCCCTCATGGCTCCCCAAGTTTGGTCATCTCACCATCACGGGTTTTTTGTTTAGAGCCTATTGGATGTTTACACTGATTTGGCGAATTTCACTGAAAATGCCTGTTAGTTTAATTTCTCAATGGTTAATGCTAGAACTTTGCAAATGCAGAAAAGCACTTATGATCACAAGAGCACACTGTGCTTCCCTCCTGGTTCAAGTATCTCAAAGCTGAATCACAAGGTAACAAAAGAGTTTCAAACTCACAGAAAAGCATTTTAGCCAACTGGAAATTATTCCATGTTTCTTAGCTTCTGGGCACTAGGTTTCTTTGTGTATATCAATGAAACTCTGAAAAAATGATTCTCTCATGTGCCCCTCATGGCTCCCCAAGTTTGGTCATCCCACCATCACGTGTATTTTGTTTAGAGCCTATTGGATATTTACCCTGATTAGGCAAATTTGACAGAAAACGCCTGTTAGTTTAATTCCTCAATGGTTAATGCTAGAACTTTGAAAACGCAGAAAAACACTTCAGATCACAAGAGCACACTGTGCTTCTATCCTGGTTCAAGTACCTCAACACTGAATCACTAGGTAGCAAAAGAGTTTCAAACTCACAGAAAAGCGTTTTAGCGAATTGGAAATAATTCCCTGTTTCTTAGCTTCTGGGCACTAGGTTTCTTTGTGTATTTCAATGAAACTCTGAGAAAATGATTATCTCATGGGCCCCTCATGGCTCCCAAGTTTGGTCATCCCACCATCACAGGTTTTTTGTTTAGAGCCTATTGGATGTTTACACTGATTAGGCGAAAATGCCTGAAAACGCGTGTTAGTTTAATTTCTCAATGGTTAATGCTAGAACTTTCAAAAGGTAGAAAAGCATGTCAGATCACAAGAGCACACTGTGCTTTTCTCTTGTTTGAAGAATCTCAAAGCTGAATCACTAGGTAGCAAAAGAGTTTCAAGTTCACAGAAAAGCGTTTTAGCCAAGTGGGAATAATCCCATGTTCCTTAGCTTCTGGGTACTAGGTTTCTTTGTGTTTTTCAATGAAACTCTGAAAAAATGATTCTCTCTTGTGCCCCTCATGGCTCCCCAAATTAGGTCATCCCACCATCGTGGGTTTTTAGTTTAGAACCATATGGATGTTTACTCTGATTAGGTGAATTTCACTGAAAATGCATGTTATTTTAATTTCTCAATGGTTAATGCTAGAACTTTGTAAACGCAGAAAAGCACATCAGATCACAAGAGCACACTGTGCTTCTCTCCTGGTTCAAGTATCTCAAAGCTGAATCACTAGGTAGCAAAAGAGTTTCAAACTCACAGAAAAGCATTTTAGCCAACTGGAAATAATTCCATGTTTCTTAGCTTCTGGGCACTAGGTTTCTTTGTGTATTTCAATGAAACTCTGAGAAAATGATTCTCTTTTGTGCCCCTCATGGCTCCCCAAGTTTGGTCATCTCACCATCACGGGTTTTTTGTTTAGAGCCTATTGGATGTTTACACTGATTTGGCGAATTTCACTGAAAATGCCTGTTAGTTTAATTTCTCAATGGTTAATGCTAGAACTTTGCAAATGCAGAAAAGCACTTATGATCACAAGAGCACACTGTGCTTCCCTCCTGGTTCAAGTATCTCAAAGCTGAATCACAAGGTAACAAAAGAGTTTCAAACTCACAGAAAAGCATTTTAGCCAACTGGAAATTATTCCATGTTTCTTAGCTTCTGGGCACTAGGTTTCTTTGTGTATTTCAATGAAACTCTGAGAAAATGATTCTCTTTTGTGCCCCTCATGGCTCCCCAAGTTTGGTCATCCCACCATCACGTGTATTTTGTTTAGAGCTTATTGGATATTTACCCTGATTAGGCAAATTTGACAGAAAACGCCTGTTAGTTTAATTCCTCAATGGTTAATGCAAGAACTTTGAAAACGCAGAAAAACACTTCAGATTACAAGAGCACACTGTGCTTCTCTCCTGGTTCAAGTACCTCAACACTGAATCACTAGGTAGCAAAAGAGTTTCAAACTCTCAGAAAAGCGTTTTAGCCAACTGGAAATAATCCCATGTTTCTTAGCTTCTTGGTACTCGGTTTCTATGTGTATTTTAATGAAACTCTGACAAAATGATTCTCTCTTGGGCCCCGCATGGCTCCCCAAATTTGGTCATCCCACCATCACGGGTTTTTTTTTTTTTTAGAGCCTATTGGATGTTTACCCTCATTAGGTGAATTTCACTGAAAATGCCTGTTAGTTCAATTTCTCAATGGATAATGCTAGAACTTTGAAAACGCAGAAAACCACTTCAGATCACAAGAGCACACTGTGCTTCTCTCCTGTTTCAAGAATCTCAAAGCTGAATCACTAGGTAGCAAAAGAGTTTCAAACTCACAGAAAAGCGTTTTAGCCAACTGGAAATAATTCCATGTTTCTTAGCTTCTGGGCACTAGGTTTCTTTGTGTATTTCAATGAAACTCTGAGAAAATGATTCTCTTTTGTGCCCCTCATGGCTCCCCAAGTTTGGTCATCCCACCATCACGGGTTTTTTGTTTAGAGCCTATTGGATGTTTACCCTGATTAGGCGAATTTCACTGAAAATGCCTGTTAGATTAATTTCTCAATGGTTAATGCTAGAACTTTGCAAACGCAGAAAAGCACTTATGATCACAAGAGCACACTGTGCTTCTCTCCTGGTTCAAGTATCTCAAAGCTGAATCACAAGGTAGCAAAAGAGTTTCAAACTCACAGAAAAGCGTTTTAGCCAACTGGAAATTATTCCATGTTTCTTAGCTTCTGGGCACTAGGTTTCTTTGTGTATATCAATGAAACTCTGAAAAAATGATTCTCTCATGTGCCCCTCATGGCTCCCCAAGTTTGGTCATCCCACCATCACGTGTATTTTGTTTAGAGCCTATTGGATATTTACCCTGATTAGGCAAATTTGACAGAAAACGCCTGTTAGTTTAATTCCTCAATGGTTAATGCTAGAACTTTGAAAACGCAGAAAAACACTTCAGATCACAAGAGCACACTGTGCTTCTATCCTGGTTCAAGTACCTCAACACTGAATCACTAGGTAGCAAAAGAGTTTCAAACTCACAGAAAAGCGTTTTAGCGAATTGGAAATAATTCCCTGTTTCTTAGCTTCTGGGCACTAGGTTTCTTTGTGTATTTCAATGAAACTCTGAGAAAATGATTATCTCATGGGCCCCTCATGGCTCCCCAAATTTGGTCATCCCACCATCACGGGTTTTTTGTTTAGAGCCTATTGGATGTTTACACTGATTAGGCGAAAATGCCTGAAAACGCGTGTTAGTTTAATTTCTCAATGGTTTGTTGATCCAAGACGCAAAGAAAAGACCACCAACTCTAATTTTAGATTAAAGCAAGTTTATATTGTATACATATAAAGAGAGCTGGCCAGGGCTGCCCCTCTCAAACACTGGGCTTGGGGTCAGCGCCGCTCTCCGGGAAGACAAGGTTTTTATAGTTTAAAGAGTTACAGAAAATCTTGGGAACTTACAGCTAACAAGGTCAGACAGGTGTAATTTAAAGCAAGTAGCAAACTAATATCTACATGGCATTGCATTTCAAGAAAAAAAGGGGAGTAATAGTTAAACCCCACATCAAAAGTTTATGAGGCACCGTTAGTTTGAGAGAGAGAGAGAGTTGTTATCTGGTCAAGGACAGCCAGGCCTGAGCGAGCTCAAGGCCTGGGAATGAATGCCAGACAATAAGCTCAAGCCAAATAAGAATCCTAGCATTTCATAGAAAACTGAAGTGGGCTTTTCATAACTTTTTGACAGGATGGCTCCCAGTCTTAAGATGGAATTAGGCTGGTTTATCATTCCCCCCCCTTTTTTTTTTTTTTACTTTTTAAATCTTTGAAAGGGAGTAATCATATAGGCTAATTTTATCAATGGTACATAATAGAATTAAATTGCAGCCCAATAAACCGGAGCATATAGTTAATAACACATGGGACAATAACTAGTAAGAGAAGGATACAAATTATAGGACCTAAGAGAGAAGTTAACCATGGAAACCAATCTCCCAAGCCTAACCAAGAATTACTCGTTTTAATTTTGTTAATCTCCTGTCTTATCTCATCTACCTGTTGTTGGATAACGTTAGAATAATCTGTAACATTAAAACAGCACATGTCTGGGAATTGTTGGCAACCCAAGTGATGTTTCAATAAAAGAAAATCAATAACCGCTCTATTTTGTAACATTGAGGTTTGAAGTTTTTTTATCTCTTGATTAATTTCTGTCAAAACTTGTGCAGTAAGGTTAGCTGTTTTGCTAAAACTACAGGCTAATTTTGTGATTTCTCTTTGTATTTCTACAACTAGACCCGGAAGTGGCAAAAGAAAAGCTGCTGCAATTGCAGTGTCTAGTGGGTCTAGGAGGATTAAATTGTCATCGCAGTTGGAGGGCAGACTTTGGACCATTCGGTGGGGAGCTGTCAGAGATGGCAGTAAAGGAAAGATCCGTCCAATAGAACAGATCCCAGAAAAGTTTGTAGGCAAAGCCTGGAAAGTTGCTTTATTACAGAGAAAAACCCATCCTGTTGGCAGTCGTTTGCCATTGGGTAGGGAGATATTTTGCTCAATAGAACAATTGGGGGGGGATCGGGGAAGGATGCAATCTATGCATAAACAATGCTTTTGAATAACCAGTGAAGCTGGCAAAGCTGGCTCTGCATGGTATACTGGCCAGTCTTGCTGCGTTGTTCTATCACCAGTGACTTTAACATAGTCAGTATATTTTATAGATAGACCTATAAGATTGTTAGCTAGCAATTGATGGATGGAGTTTCCTTCTTGTACACAGAAGGAACTTTTGTCTATAGTGTCAACAGCCAATTGTAACCAAAAATTTTGAGTAGTTACAGAATTTAGGGGACTCACAGAAACATCTACCTTTAAAGTAGCTTTTGAATAAACAGTATCTATTGGGGCCCCTTTTTTTAGCTTAGTACAGGAATACTGTCCTGAATCTTGAGGGTGAGCAGAGTATTTATAGATTTCAAAATTTATATTATCTCTTCGAGATTGGTCTGTAAGATTTCTCTATGGTCCCTCCCTGAATATCTGACTAAAAATTTTTGGTTATCTTTATACCATTTGATAGGGCCAATTACTGGATCTTGACAAGAGTAAGTACAATTTAGTATTAGTGGAGATCCTGCAATAGCAGGTCCTTCTTGGGCTATAGATGGGGTACAAGGTTTGTTGAGGCCAGCATGGCTAAAACCCAAGGATACATGTATACTCTAACAGGCAAAAATTATTAGCATAATGCTTATAATAACAGGGAAAGCAATAAGAATCTAGTGACAAAATATTAAACCTTAGTAATTTTAACTTTAAAAGGCCCACGCTCAGTCACTTTCCACCTCTGGCTGCTGGATTTTCTTCCAGTGGGTTCTTCCTCCGTGGTTTCTGTAGGTGCCTTCTTTAGCTGTGAGTGATGGATCCAGGCAGGAATACCAGCAACTTTGACGGCAGTAGGAGTGCGGAGAATCACGATGTAAGGGCCCTTCCACCTGGGCTCAAGGCTGTTAGTTCTCAAACGTCGTATCAGCACAGCATCGCCTGGTTGGAATGAATGATCGGGCAGTCTGTGTCCAACGGGCTGAGCAGCCTGGACCTGGGGAAAGATCTTATCTATGATTAGTTGTAGCCCTTTGAGTGTTTCTGAGATTGGAATGTCTCCCACCAGATCTTGGTGTACTCTGGGAACCAAAGGCGGTGGCCGCCCATAAATTATTTCATAAGGGGTAAATTTTTCCCGGTAAGGAGTGCAACGGGCCCTTAAGAGAGCAAAAGGCAGGAGATCAACCCAGTTACCACCAGTCTCAAGTATTAATTTAGTCAAAGTTTTCTTTAATGTTTTATTTATCTTTTTTATCTTTCCTGAACTTTGAGGATGGTACATATAATGTAATTTCCAATTTATATTTAGGGCTCTTGAAATTAATTGAGATAATTTGGCCGTGAAGGCCGGGCCATTGTCAGACCCCAAAGTTAGAGGAAGGCCAAATCTAGGAACAATCTCAGTTATTAGTTTTTTAACTACTATTTGTGTTGTTTCTGTTCGAGTAGGAAAGGCTTCTACCCAGCCTGAGACAGTTTCAACAAAGACTAACAAGTATTTATATCTATATAGTCCTGGTTTAATTTCAGTAAAGTCCAATTTCCAAAATTTACCAGGTACAGTACCTTGACTTCTGTTTCCCTGTGGAAGATGGTTCTTTTTAGCATTTACCTGTGTACATGTCATGCAGCGATTTGAAATGTTCTGGAGTATCCCTCGGTGTCCCGGGAACCAAACGTGGGGTGAAATTAGTTCTGAAGTCTTCTTGGGGGATAAATGCATCGCCTGATGAAGATCAGTTAACCACTTTCTTTTTAAAAGCTTAGGCATGCAAATTTTCCCATCTGGGAGAGTCCACCAGCCGTGACAGTTTTGTTGGGCTCCCATAGAGGAGTATAAGTTTATCTCTTCAGTAGTGTATGAAGGAGTTTCTTCCTCAATTTTAACTGGGAGTTTGGGGGCAATTTGAGAGTTTAAGAATAGTTTGACATTTTGACTCCCAAGGGCTATTTCCCTGGCTGTTTGATCGGCCAAGTTATTACCTTGGGTCTGGGGGCTATTGTCTTTACGGTGTCCAGGCCAGTGGATAATAGCCAGTTTATCTGGTAACCAGATAGCCTCCAGTAATTGAAGGATTTCTTGTTTATTTTTGATAGTCTTTCCATCTGAAGTTAAAAATCCCCTTTGTTTGTATATCTGTCCATGCACATGTACTGTAGCAAAAGCATAATGGCTGTCCGTGTAAATGTTTACCCGTTTTCCTTCTGTCCATCTCAATGCCTGTGTTACTGCAATGATTTCTGCTTTTTGGGCTGATGAGCCTCTGGGCAAAGCCTGTGCCCAGATAATTTCTTTTTGGCCCGTAACAACTGCTGCTCCCGCATACCTTATTCCATCCCGGACATAACTGCTACCATCGGTGTAAAGGTCTGCGTCTCTGTTGGTGAGAGGAATGTCAGTCAGGTCTGGTCGGGTACCTTGGATGACATCCAGCATCTCTGAGCAGTCATGAATTGGCTCCTCTGGGTTATCATCAGGCAGCAGGGTTGCAGGATTGATTGCCAGGGATTTACTGAAGGTCAATCTGTCCTTGTCTAGAAGGAGAGCTTGGTACTGAGTGAGACGGGCATTTGACATCCATCGACTGGTGGCATCCCTCAATAGGGTTTCCACTGTGTGAGGGGCAGTCACAGTGAGAGTCTGCCCCAGAGAAAGTTTGTCTGCTTCCTTTACCAGTATTGCAGTAGCCGCTATGGCTCGTAAACAAGGGGGCCATCCTGATGCTACAGGATCCAGCCTTTTTGAAATGTAGGCAATTGGTCTTTTCCATGGCCCTAAATTTTGGGTAAGAACTCCTTTAGCAATACCCTTTTTCTCATGAACATAAAGATGAAAGGGCTTAGATATATCAGGGAGGGTTAAGGCAGGGGCCTGAACCAGAGCCTCCTTTAAATTTTTGAAGGCCAATTTATTTTTCTCAGTCTAAATTAAAGGTGACTTGCCTCCTGCAGTTGCAGTATATAACGGCTTGGCAATTTCAGCAAATCCAGGTATCTAAAGGCGGCAGTATCCAACTGCCCCTAGAAATTTCCTAACCTGCTTTTTAGTGGTTGGGGTTGGGATCTTTATTATGGCTTCTATGCGGGATTGGGATAACAGTCTTTTCCCTTCCCTCAGCTCATATCTCAAATAAGTAACCCGAGAGGAACAGATTTTTGCCTTTTTCTTGGAGACTCGGTACCCCAATTGAGCCAGGGTTCCTAGCAAACCCCGAGTGGCCCTTAAACAGTTCTCTTTGTCTTTTGCTGCTAACAGAAGATCATCTACATATTGGAGCAAGGTTACCTCAGGGTACTTACTGCGAAACAGTCTCAGATCTTGATTGAGAGTTTCATCAAAGATAGTGGGGGAATTTTTAAATCCCTGAGGTAGTCGAGTCCAGGTCAGTTGTCCCGATATCTCCATCTCCAAATCCGTCCATTCGAAAGCAAAGATAGGCTGACTCAGTTTTGACAAAGGGATGGAGAAAAACGCGTCTTTCAAATCTAATACAGTATAAACTGTATGTTCTGGTGGCAACAAACTGAGCAAAGTGTAGGGGTTAGGGACAGTTGGGTGTATAGTTTCTACCCGTTTGTTCACTTCCCTTAAGTCCTGTACTGGTCTGTAATCTTGAGTCCCAGGCTTTTGGACAGGCAACAAGGGGGTGTTCCAAGCTGATTGACATCTAATTAGTATCCCCACTTCTAGGAGACGCCTGATGTGGGTTTTAATTCCTTCTTTGGCTTCAAAACTGATGGGGTATTGTTTAACCCGGATGGGCATAGCCCAGATGTTAGTTGTATTACAACTGGTGGCACATGCTCAGCTAGCCCTGGAGGGTTATCCTCAGCCCAAACTGTAGGAATTTCTTGAATTAATAATTTTTCCCATTTTCCTTCTGAAGTTTGGATAGGATTTTGAAAAAGCAGATATTTCTCACTTAATGGGCAGGTTATAGTCAGGGCCTTTGCAGGATTTCCCAATTCTAATGTAGGCATATCTCCAGAAAATGAGATAGTTGCCTGAAGTTTGCTTAAAAGGTCCCGTCCTAGCAACGGGAAAGGGCATTCAGGGATAACAATGAAGGAGTGAGTTACAGTTCCTCGTCCTATGTTAACAGTCCGGTCTGTAGTCCATTTATACTTTTTAATTTTTCCTGTTGCCCCTTGCACTTCCATGGTTTCATTAGTGAGGGGTCCTATGGGCTTCTGTAACACTGAATGTGAAGCTCCTGTATCCACTAGGAAATTTACAGGTTGGCCCCCAATTGAGAAAGTTACTATGGGCTCTCGGGAGCCTAGTTTGAAAGAGCCATGGCCCCCCTATTCTTCTAAAGTTAAAACTGGTTTTGGCTGAGGAGCTCTGGCCTGTGATCGGGGCAAGCTTTTCGGATTACGTTGGGGGCATTTATTTTTCTAATGTCTAATTTTTTTGCAATAAGCACACTGGTTTTGTAGCAGAGAAGACCGCTTTTTGTCTCTGTTGTATGTGGTCTGCCTTTGTCTAGGATTCGAGGTTTCAGAAGCCTGTAATGTGGGCCACTGTGGCCCTGTTTACTTTCCTTATCAGTAGATCATCTCGGCTATCTCTATTTTCAAACACCTTTTGGGCTATTTCCAATAATTTTGACCTGGTTTTTCCTGCAAAACCATCTATCTTTTGAATCTTTTTACGGATGTCTGGGGCTGACTGAGTCACAAAAGCCAGATTAATCGCCTTGAGGCTTGTTGGGTCCTCAGGGTCTATAGGAGTATATAGACGGTACGCCTCCAGGAGGCGCTCGAGAAACGCTGAAGGCGACTCATCTGGCCCTTGTTTCACATCTGCCACCTTAGAAAGATTTGTGGGTTTTCGAGCTGCCCTCTTAAGTCCCTCTAACAGAGTCTGGTGGTACTCACCGAGTGCTCTCTTACCTTCAGTTGTCCCATAGTCCCAGCTTGGTCTTCTCCTAGGTAAAGCTCGTTCAATCACTTCTGTTTTTTCGTCGCTTGTAAGAGCACTTATCCCAGGCAGCGCTTTAGCCGCTTCTGCCAGGATTCGCTCCCTTTCCTCCGTGGTGAAGAGAGTATGGAGAATCTGTTGACAGTCATCCCAGGTGGGGAGGTGATTAAAGAAAACGGAATCAACCAGAGAAATCAAGGAACTAGGATCCGTGCTAAAAGGGGGATTCTGGTTTTTCCAGTTATAAAGGTCTGTTGTGGAAAATGGAACATACACGTAGCGACCTTCTGGAATCTGGCGGAGAGGAAGAACAGGGGCCGGAGTCGGTTCCACTTCAGGGATATTAATAGAAATGGAGCCGGCAGGTCGGCCAGGGGAAGCAATTGAGTCAGGCCTTCCATAAGGGTGGCCCTGTCGGGTATGGGGAGGAGAAAGAACAGGGGCTGGCTCCTTTGGGAAGACTAGAGTTGGAGGAGTGGATGAGTGGGGCAATTGAGGAAGCGGTTGAGGAGAGGGAGAGGGAGATGGTGGAGTAGTTAGTGGAGCAGCTGCGACTGCACCCGCGGCAGGAGGATAAAGAGGAGCCGAAGCATCTGGGGGAAGGAGGGAATCCTCCGGAGAGTCCTGTAGGACAGGGCTCTTAGTGGATTTTATGGTTTGTTTTTGAGGGACCCTGGGGAGTTCTCCCAGCCATAACCAGGGCTTGCCCTCCCTGTCCGTTCCGGACCATCCAAACCTTCATCCAGGCGGGGGAATTAGTTGTTGCTTCCGCCCAGGGTAGAATATATCCTATTTGATCTGGGTGGCCAGGATTACCAAGAGTGATGTTAGATATAGCCCATGCCACTTGGGGATCAAAGGTGCCCTCAGGGGGCCAGCCGACTCCGAAGGTGGGCCATTCTACCTCACAGAATGTTTGGAGGCGTTTCTTGGTGATGGGAATAATCATAATCTTGCTTAACAAAATGGGGATAAAGTTTGTCAAAATTCCTTAAAACACAGTTCAAAGGAGTATCAGGCTTACTTGTCTTATTACCCATGTTGTTTAATTTTTTACATTTACAACAGAGAAGACACAATGAGAAAGCAGAAAACAAAAACAACAAAACAAAACAAAACAAAAAAACAGAACACAGGACAATACACAAAAGAACAAGAACCAGGCGCCAAACCAACCAGGGAGCAGTGCAACGTCTTGCTAATGCTCCGGACAGGAGTGCGTATGTGCCTCGTCAGGCACCTCTCTGTCCCCAGTAGGAATTCCCAACCAGAACCAGAAAGCAGTACGACCTTTCGCTACTGCCCTGGACAGGAGTGTACGTGCCTCGCCAGGCACCTCGCTGTCCCCAGAAGAGATCTCAAAACCAGATACCAGATGTTACTAGGGCGCCACTTACCTGTGGAGGTTTTTTTTTTTTTTTTTTTTTCTCTTTCCACTGGATGCTTGCTAATTTTTGATGCGGCAGTTCACTCCAGTAGTCCGAAGGACTGAAGGCACACCCTGGGGCCTTGGAACATCTCAAGGTGCGCACCCCCTAGGGTAGCACTCCGCCCCGGAGTCCCAGAGCGAAGGTCCGGCTTCAGAATTTGTAGTGGTCTGAATCTCGCTGCGGCCTCCAAAAATGTTGATCCAAGACGCAAAGAAAAGACCACCAACTCCAATTTTAGATTAAAGCAAGCTTATATTGTATACATATAAAGAGAGCTGGCCAGGGCTGCCCCTCCCAAACACTGGGCTTGGGGTCAGCGCCGCTCTCCGGGAAGACAAGGTTTTTATAGTTCAAAGAGTTACAGAAAATCTTGGGAACTTACAGCTAACAAGGTCAGACAGGTGTAATTCAAAGCAAGTAGCAAACTAATATCTACATGGCATTGCATTCCAAGAAAAAAAGGGGAGTAATAGTTAAACCCCACATCAAAAGTTTATGAGGCACCGTTAGTTTGAGAGAGAGAGAGAGTTGTTATCTGGTCAAGGACAGCCAGGCCTGAGCGAGCTCAAGGCCTGGGAATGAATGCCAGACAATAAGCTCAAGCCAAATAAGAATCCTAGCATTTCATAGAAAACTGAAGTGGGCTTTTCATAACTTTTTGACAGGATGGCTCCCAGTCTTAAGATGGAATTAGGCGGGTTTATCAGGTTTAATGCTAGAACTTTCAAAAGGTAGAAAAGCATGTCAGATCACAAGAGCACACTGTGCTTTTCTCTTGTTTGAAGAATCTCAAAGCTGAATCACTAGGTAGCAAAAGAGTTTCAAACTCACAGAAAAGCATTTTAGCCAACTGGAAATTATTCCATGTTTCTTAGCTTCTGGGCACTAGGTTTCTTTGTGTATTTCAATGAAACTCTGAGAAAATGATTCTCTTTTGTGCCCCTCATGGCTCCCCAAGTTTGGTCATCCCACCATCACGGGTTTTTTTTGTTTAGAGCCTATTGGATGTTTACACTGATTAGGCAAAAATGCCTGAAAACGCGTGTTAGTTTAATTTCTCAATGGTTAATGCTAGAACTTTCAAAAGGTAGAAAAGCATGTCAGATCACAAGAGCACACTGTGCTTTTCTCTTGTTTGAAGAATCTCAAAGCTGAATCACTAGGTAGCAAAAGAGTTTCAAACTCACAGAAAAGCATTTTAGCCAAGTGGGAATAATCCCATGTTCCTTAGCTTCTGGGTACTAGGTTTCTTTGTGTATTTCAATGAAACTCTGAAAAAAATGATTCTCTCTTGTGCCCCTCATGGCTCCCCAAATTAGGTCATCCCACCATCATGGGTTTTTAGTTTAGAACCATATGGATGTTTACTCTGATTAGGTGAATTTCACTGAAAATGCATGTTATTTTAATTTCTCAATGGTTAATGCTAGAACTTTGTAAATGCAGAAAAGCACATCAGATCACAAGAGCACACTGTGCTTCTCTCCTGGTTCAAGTATCTCAAAGCTGAATCACTAGGTAGCAAAAGAGTTTCAAACTCACAGAAAAGCATTTTAGCCAACTGGAAATAATTCCATGTTTCTTAGCTTCTGGGCACTAGGTTTCTTTGTGTATTTCAATGAAACTCTGAGAAAATGATTCTCTTTTGTGCCCCTCATGGCTCCCCAAGTTTGGTCATCTCACCAT
Organism: Tamias sibiricus; assembly: GCA_025594165.1. Lineage (NCBI taxonomy): Eukaryota > Metazoa > Chordata > Mammalia > Rodentia > Sciuridae > Tamias > Tamias sibiricus. The sequence goes on along the minus strand of JAKELJ010000023.1, from coordinate 96,396 downwards.
CACGGGTTTTTTGT